>JARHVA010004148.1:1272500-1577500 GCA_037957365.1 Torreya grandis | reverse complement strand
GGAATCCCTCATGATCTAAAGATTGTATCACTATGGATTTATTTGTGCCTAAATTATCCTCTTAAAATTATATGCCTTATTGGTTCTCTAGCTCGAGTTATAAGTGTTCAAAGTTAGACTTGCAAATTAGAACATTCATGATAATGTAAAATTTAAGCCTTGATAAATAACCATTCTGATTTAAAAAATATATTTTTACATTAATGTGGATGTCAATGATAGTCACACAGATGTTAATGACAATCATTCAGACATCACAATAAAATTTCATCAAAAATACCATTGGGGTTTAAATTCTGATGGACTCAAAGATGTCAATGATGAGCTCACAAATATATTTTATGGTCACACAAACAAGAATTTTAAGATTGTTATTTATTCATTTGGGTTCAAATGGTGGGTCCAAACAAATTTAAGGGCTTGTGTTCAATTGTACACCTTAATCTAATGGTGTGAGATCGAGTCAACATGTCAAAGGATCTTATATGGTAAGAGATTGTGGACCACATTCATTCATACCAAGAATATCCAATAGTGTGAGAAAAATTCAAGGAGTCAAGATCTGACAGCAAGGATATATGGGACAAATAATAATATAGGAAACTAGGCATAATTTGGTTGGTCTAATTTAGTTTTTGATGGACAAAGTTGAGCCAAGGAGAAATTTTTTACTAGAAGAAAGCAAGTCCTACAAAGGGTCATCCCATTACCATTAAATCTTAATAAAATTCTATGAAAATTACATAATGATGTAATCAAGTTAAATTAAAATAAAGGACCACCATCAAAGCTTAATATAGACCTCTAGTTAAAGAATTTGGATCACACAAGGTTCATTTTGTGACTATATTCACCATTTCTTACAAGAGGACCTATATATGGTGAACTCTTAGTTCCTATAAAGACAAAATGGGTCTATTTGGACATAATACAATCAAGAAAAGGGGTTATATAGTCTATATGTTTATATTAATATGAAATATATAAGAAAACCAATAAGGTAGGTTGGTTTTCCATCTATAGTGGACCTATGATCATGGGGCAGATATGAATAGTTATGAATAAGGGTCCTATCTGTCAACATGTCTCTAGCGTAAACAAAGTAGGTACTTACCACCATTCATGGCATGACACTATCAGTTTCTAGATTTGAGGATTTTATCTTCATAAGCAATTCAAGTGGTATTAGAGTCCCAAGATGAATAACTAATGGTTGATAAATAAGTTGGGGTATTTATTATGCTCATATAGACTTGTCATCATGCTAAACAAATTCTTGTCCTCTATTAAATCTCTCAAAAAATTAAAGGAGCTTATAGATTATGGAAACAAAAGAACGTTATCTTATTGATAAGGATTAATCTTGGTTGGAGAAGGTATGCATATAAAAAGGAATCAATGGATTGCTACCACACTTCTTGATGACTAGGACCCTTTTTCCACTCTCTAATAAATGTTCCCCTCTCTCTATTTCTATTTTTATACTATAAATATAGGCTTTCAAGACTAAAAAAGGATCCCTCAAATCCCTCTCTTAGGCATGACTAAACTCTACCAAGATTGAGATTGAAACATCTTGAAATGAATAGAAGACTATGTTTTAGATTTCATTATGCTTATCTAGTGTGTTCTTATCAATTGATCTGCATATGTGGTAGAATTTTCTCCCTTGTCATGTCTTGATCTCACCTAGTTAGTAATTGTATTATTATGTAGGTTATTTTTAGTGTTCAAATTCCATTTTATCAAAGCTAACATGTGGATACATTGACTGGTTAGTGTCTTTCATTAGACCTCTCCACCATTTCCCTTAGTTTTTTATCATTTGGTGTACCTCTACATGAAACACTAATGTATAACAGACATTTAAAATTCTAGATCTAGTATTTTTCTTATCTCATTAGCTTTTGAAGAGATCAAATGGATTAAATCAACCATGATTTTGGTGCATCAACATTATTATATAAGGTATCCCTTTCAAGTTATCTATCTCTCCCTTTTCGTTGGTCATTTGTAGGTGTAGTGAAATATGATCTAAATGATGCATCAAAGGAGATATCCTCATTAAAAATCTTAGATTTTTGACCCAAATATAAGTAACCTACAACCTAGGTTCATTCCCATGTTGAGATATATTTGGAAGTAAGACTTGAACACTTCTAATTCTAGGGGTACAATCTAGATCTATAATAGGTATAGCATGCTTGATGGGATCAAATAAAAAAGAGTGGGAAGATTTTTGGTGTGTCTTTGCTCTTATAAACTTTTTTTAAGCAAGTGGTTAGCACCAGTGGTGACTTAAAATCAATATTTTGGTTATGAATAGGCTAGGTATGTCTCAATAAAGTTTCTAATTAGTTATTGCATCTCATTTGATATATGAATTTTTAATGGACAACTATGGTGAATAACCCTATCATTCACCTCCATATCAACACTCCCAATATGGTCCTCATGATCTATATGAGTTTAACCAACCTTACTACAATCCATATAAAATCTATGAGGATCCTTGTCAATTTTCACATGATCCTTATTGTCAAGGGTATGGCTCTTACCTTCCTCATGATCCCTATGATCCCTATTAGGATCTATACTAGCCTTATGATGAGAATGATCAACCACACTATGATCCTCACCAAAATTATGAGGACCTATATCAATAATCACATCATAATATTACCCCTTACCATCCCTATCATGAGCCATCCTTATGAGCACTTAATTTTATTTTAGTGAGATTTGAAAAACATGTACTAGGATTTTTATCACAAAAATATAATGGTCAAGATGTCCCTAATCACCTGATTCATCATGTGAGGGATTCATTATAGTAATTTAAATAAGAATGGGTATCTTTTGAGATATAAAATTGTAATAATTTTATAGGTGAGATGATGGATGTAAGTGGTTACATTCAAAACATTGAGAATAAGCTAAAAGTTCTTGAAGAATAGAAAGTCCAACTCTAACCTTATGTATCTTCATATACACTACCTTAGCCTTAATATGAGCCACCCATTATTCCTCGGGAGAACATTCCAAATGATCCTTTAAGTGTTCCAAGTTCTTCATATGTTCTTCAGACTTTCCCTTCTTGGACTTTAATCCAAGAGAGTTGTCAAAGAAAGGGGAAGACTATTGTTGAACCATCTACTATTGAGATCTAAGGTCCTACTTACCTTCCTCAATAACCCCTCAATAAGTCCTCCAAAGTTTCAAAATAAAATAAAGTGGTGAAGTCATGGAATGGGCAAGGTAAGACAAACCTAGATTGGGGAGCCTAAGTTAAAGGAGAAGCTAAACTTATGCAAGTCTCTCTCATCCTTCCTTATGAATTCTCTTGTGTTCCCTATCTTCATGGAGCCACTAACCTTCTTAAAGAGTATATATTATAAGAAAATATAGTTAGTAAAATCAAATAATTAGAGCTAAATACAAAGAAGGAGGAATAAAATCAAAAGGTTAAAGAGGAACCTCTAGCATTTCCATCTTGTAAATCCATCCAAAGATGTTCTCAAAACAAGGAGACTTCAATTGTGAAGGATGAAGACCAGTCTACTAATATTGAAGAGTCTCAAGGAGTCTATTATGAAAATTAAGATCTAGTTATATAAGACACTCTTTCTATTACCCAACTTAACTTGTTTTCCCTACAAAAGTTTCTTCAAGAGTCAATCATTCCCAAGGTTCCAAGTGGCAAGAAGGCTCCCTCCATTTCCAGATCCATCCATAAATAATCCATTGCACCTTATGCTCTATCTCTAATTTATCATCCCCCAATCACATCTTACCCTTCACCTTAAACCCATGAACCCATACATTAACCTCCCACCCCATCTCTTCTTGAGAAGGAGCCTATCTTGATGGAAGTAAGTGAGGAAGAAATAACTCAAGCTAGAACTAATCAAGATGATATCATGAGTGAATATGAAGAATAAATTAGTATAAGAACTCCCCTTGGTGATAAAAATTTAAATTATACCTTATTAGATGAATAAATTCACATTGAATATCCTACCATAGCTACTAGTGTAGAGTTTGATATAGAAGAGGACATACTTGATGACAACCACTTACCTGCTATCCATGAATATATAGCTCTTGAAGGTGATATTAATGAATAATATGGATTAATGTGAAGGATTTAATCCATATGTAAGGAATTTGAAAAATTATATCATGAAGTTTAATATATTTCTATTGGTCATGAGCCTATAGTCATGAAGGAGCTTAATGTAATTTCTGCCCAAGAAATGAACATAGAGGATAAGGCCAAGGTATAGGTTGAAGTTCCTCAAGGATAGTAAGGATATATATCCAAAGATGAAAATGATACCATATATTCAAGTTCAAAAATAAATAATCAAGCACTTGTGAAGGTAAATAAGAGGTTTCCCATGGAAAGCATTGACCAAAATTGGGAAGAATATGCAGAACTCATGCATGATCTTGAAGAACTTATAGCCAAAAAGAAGCCTAGTCTTTTTGAAGAAACTATGGAAATCAAGAAGGTATGTCCTGATGAACCACCATTAGATGTTGTAGTTGAGGATCCATATGATAAATTTGAGCTTTTTTGGATCTAAAAAATTTTCATTTCCATAGCTAACCTAGTTTAAGCTACCTGCTTTTCACTAAATATCATGCCAATGAAGTTGTAAAATATAATAGATAAGAAAGAGGCATCAAGACCAAGGGTAAAAAATATACATGCCTCATTAAATTCCCCATCCCATATTATAGGAGGATTCTCAAACTTTACTTTTGATCTAGGAGGAAAGGTACATATGGTTTTAAGTTATACATATTAGGATAGTTTTGTTAAAATTCCTCCAAGTAATTTATTTTCACAACTTTATTTATTTAGGATAGGTTCCCCTTCTATTTTGTGTTTCCTTTCAATAAGTTCCTTGGTCACTCTAATTTTTTTTATCTTTCTTTTAGTCCTCATTTGTTTCATGAGAGCTTAGAGTAAGATTGGTAGCCAATTCTAGATCTAGGTCAATATGTTGGACCCAAGTAGAGACCCCATGCCAAATGGATTACACAAAGTGAATGACCTAGGTTTTCAAGCATATCATGCATGCTTCTGTATGAGCTGCCAAAAGTTTTAGCCCACATATCATGCTTCTACCTAATTTGAAAAGATAATCGAAGTTCTAGATGGATGAGTGGACCAAAGGCTTAGAAAAGGGGTTAAATTGTAAAGTGAAGGGACCAATAGGTTATCACATATTTCAAGGATTAAAGAGCATGAAATGAGTTTTAAAAGTCTAATAAATTCATCAAAACCTTAAAGGATCAAACAAAAATGAGCTATGCAAGTTTGAAGGACTAGGCCATCACTAGGACATCATGTGGAGATGAGTAGACCAACTTGTTTGAACATTTTATATCTTCACTCAGGAAGCCATTACAAGTGAAATATTGTATCACCATGGATTTATGTATGCCTCAATCATCGTCTAAAAAATTTGTGCCTTGGTGAGTTATCTAGGTTGAGTTGTAAGTGTTCAAAGTTAGACTTAAAGAATGAAATGTTCATGCTAACATAAAATTTAAGCCCTAACAAATAACCATTTAGATTTTAAAATAGTCCTTTGACATTCATATGGATGTTAATGAAGGTCATGTGGGCATCAAAATAAAATCTTAGCAAAAATACCACTGGGGTTTAGATTATGATGGGATCGCAGACATTAATGATGGGATCATGAATGTATTTAATGGTCATGTGGATGTAAATTTTAAGCTCATGAGTTAGTTGTTTGGGTTTAAATGGTGGGTTTAGGAAAATATGAGGTATCATGTTTAATCATACACCTTGATCCAATGGTGTGATCTCAAGTCAATGTGTCAAAGGATCTTAGATGGTAGGAGATCGATGGACCATGTTTGTTCAAACCAAGAAGATTTGATAGTGAAAGTGAATGTCAAAAAGTCAAGATCTAACATCAAGTATCTATAAGAAAAATAATAATAGAGACAACTAGGTACAAAGTTGATTGGTCAAAGTCAATTTTTGATGGACAAAGTCAAGCCAAGGAGTAGTTTTCAACCCAAAACAAGTAAGTCCTACAAAGGGTCATCCCATCACCATTAAAGCTTGATCAAATGCTAGGAAAAGGACACAATGATTTAGTCAAGTTAAAATACAATAAAGGACTACCATCAAAGCTTAATATGAACCTTTAGTTTGAGAATTTAGATCATGTAAGGTTCATTTTATGACTATATTCACCATTTCTTGTGAGAGAACCTATATATGGTGAACTCTTGGTTTCTACAAAGATAGGATAGGTCTATTTGAACCTAATATAATCAAGAAAAGGGGATACATAATATATATGTCTATATTAATATGATAAATATAAGAATACTAATAAGGGATATTGGTTTTCCATCTATAGTAGACCTATGATCATGGGGAAGATATGAATAGTTATGAATAAGGGTCCCATCTATCAACGTAGCTTTATCATCAACAAAGAAGGTAGTTACCACCATTTATGTCATCACACTATTAGTTTATAAATTCAAGGATTTGATCCTAATAAGCAAGTAAATTGGGCTTATAGTTCCAAAATGAAGAAATGATGGTTGGGAAAGTAGTTGGCTCATTGATTCTACTCAAACAAACTTGTCATCATGTTAAATAAAATCTTGTCCTCTAGTAAATCTCTCAGCCAATGAGAGGAGCTCAAAGATTATGGAAATAATAAGAGGTTATTTTTTTTATAAGGATTAATCTTGACTAGAGAAGGAATGCATATATAAATTAATTAGTGGATTGGCACCACACTTATTGATGACTAGGACCCTTTCTCCACTCTCCAATAGATGTTCCCCTCTCTATTTCTCCTTTCATGCTATAAATAGAGGATTTTAAACCTAAAAGGGATCCCTCAAATCCATCTCTTGGGCATGACTAAAATATAATAATATTGAGTTTAAAACCTCTTATAATGAATATAAGACTATTTTTTATATTTAATTATGCTTATCTACTGTGTTCATATCAATTGATTTGCATATGTGGTAGAAGTTTCTCCCTTGTCAAGTCTTGATCTCACCTAGTTAGTAATTGTCTTGTTATGTAGATCATGTTTAGTTTTCAAATGACATTTGATCAAAGATAAAATATGGGTACATTAAACTTTTAGTGTCTTGAATTATACCTATCCACCATTTCCCTCAACTTTTGATCATTTAGTGTACCTTTGCATGAAGCATTGATGTATAACAAACATTTGGAATTTTGGATCTAGTATTTTGCTTATCTCATTAGTGTTTTAAGATCTCAAATGTAGTGGGTCAACCATAATTTTATCACATCACCATTATTATCTTAGGTTTCCATTTCAATTTATCTCTCTCCCTTTTCCCTATTCATTAGTAGGTTTAGTGAAAAATGAGCTAAATGATGCATCAAAGGCGCTAGCCTCATTAAAAGTCCTAGAGGTCTAACCCAAATATAGGTAACCCATAGCCTAGGGTCATTCCAATATTGAGATATATTTTAAGTAGTAACTAAACACTTTTTCTTCTAGTTAGGGTGTAATCTAGATCTATAATAGGTTCTATACTTCAATTCTGTGAGATATATTTTTTGGGTGTGTGAGGACCTAGTTATGAGTAGCACTAATGATGTGGTCCAAGTAGATAATTGAACTAAAAAGTGGTATGGATATATATGAATGTTATTATGTATCTATTAGAGGTGTTTTTGAGGTTTTTCATCCATGTGTGGAGGCTCAAAAAGTTTCAAGATGGATAAGTGTAACATGTTACTTGAGAAGGCCTAATTGCATTAGGTCTCCTTTAGGCCTAATTATGGTTTTGGTCCTTATGAGTGGTTAAATACATATGTAATAGTTTTTTTTATAAATTAAACATGTTATTTGACCCATTTTAAGGGTAATCCATGTGTGTAATGGTTTTTGGATGACCAAGCTATGTACAAGCAAGAGTCTTGTATTTATACAAGCCTTAATAGGCCTGATTGGTAGTGCAGTAGAGAAGAAACCAATGAGAAGATAAGAGGGAAAAATGTGAAGGAGTATAAGTTGTTAAAGTCCATAAAAATATGGGATATAAACTATCATGAACATATAATAGATTTTTTGCATGAGGATGACAAGGTCAGTTGACCTAATAATCCTAGTAAAGAGGTAAGTTGATTGAAGAGGCTTAATAGGTTATTTGAGAGAGAGAGAGAGAGAGAGAGAGAGAGAGAGAGAGAGAGAGAGAGAGAGAGAGAGAGAGAGAGAGAGAGAGAGAGAGAGAGAGAGAGAGAGAGAGAGAAGGTTAATAAGAGATGAATCAATTTATTTTTTTGAGATAATATCATATCTATGTCAATATATGTGTTTATGATGTATTAAAGTGAGTATAATTTAGATAGATAACATAAATAACTAAAGAATATGTCACCATGTTTTGGTTGATCAATAATGTATCTTGAGGTGATAAATTTAGTCTTGGACAAGTTGGTGCTTTGTCAAGGAGTGAGAGCTGACTTGAAATATTTGTGGTTTCTTAAGTTTTCTTTAAATTTTTGATTTGGTGATGAGTAACTTAGGGGGTTGGCTTGTCCTTACAAGTTGGAGCTTTTTAAAGGACTAGCTGAGTTGGTGCTTAACTAGTAAAGGGTTGGTGCTCCTTATGGGTTGGGTGCCTCATTATATATTGTTTCATTATATATATAACTATATTCCAAGTTATGTTTCAATGTATATTATCCCCCTTGAGGGTTTTCCACATATATCTGATGTTCATGTGTTGATATCTTGCTTCATGTTTATGTGATTACTTATTTATACATTGATTGATCACTATATTGGATTGGAAGGTTAATGAATGTTAAGTGAAAATAAAATATTTTTTTGAGACACTAATTAACTCCCCCCCCCTCGTTATTAGTTCTTCCAATAGTTACATCTCTTTAGGAATTAAATTTAACACCTATTTATACTAATCCAATACTCAAAACTAACCCTAAATCTAAACAATGGTATCATCTAGGATAATGTATCTAAAATATGTTAGTTAACATATTATTATATCAGATAGGCTAATAAAATGTACATGGAAAGGGACATACTAATAATTATTTTGATCAAGTTTATATAGCACATAGATGGTAAAACATGAAATAAAGTATATCATCTAGGCTGTTATAGTACAATATATGGAAGATAGTTAATCTAGATGGAAAGTAGATAGAGAGATAAGATGGGAAGAGAATAAAAGGATGTTAGATTTATAATAATTATTTTATGACAAAATAATATGCAAACATCTCTCACAAATTACCATAAGTTGATTCCACCCTATTTTCAATGCCCCCTTTAAGGCATGCACTCATGGAGATTGATGTATTGACAAGATAATACCATAGAAATTATCAATAATGTGATAAAAAAAATATTAGGTGTATAAATATCCCCCCCTTGAAGCTCATCACATGTAAAAATAGTGTAATATGGTATGGTGCTTTGGAATAGATACATAGATATGCCAAAGAACATAAATAAAAATAAATGTTTAAAGAACTAAAAGAAAATCATGAAAATCCATACATCCATTCACCATGTTGATTTTATATGTGATGTTTCATGTGTTCTAGTTGATAGAAGGTGCCCATTAGGAATAATGAGAGGTAGACCTCAAAAATAAGACAAAAATCCATATTTTTATAAAAAATCATATTATCCTCTAAACATTTTCTACTTTGATAGGATCCTAACACTTATTTTAGTTCATAGAAAGACCTATGAAAATAAAGATATGGGAAAAATATGAAATATCATAATAAAGAACTAAAAAATTAAAAAAAAATGAATTTTATTATAAATAAGTAAAAACAATCTCATTTGTGCATTTTCTATTTTTAGAAAATCAAATATTTGAGTATTAAAATATATCACTATGAGAGATGATGGCTCAAGGATGAGGAGACAAATGTGCATGAGGTCACATCATAGTAACCACTAAAGCCATATAGGTAGAAGGAATGATTAATGTTTCATTTTGTAATTTTGAATAAAATGGACTAGATGTAGGAAATATAAGTTCCAAGGAAAATATATATAATGAAAATTTACCCAATAAGCATCAAAATGAATAAAAAAGTAGGAAGGGTAATGGGTAGTTGAAAAAAAGTAAAAAATAAGGTCAAAGGATTTTATTAGGTCAAAAGAATAAAACACCACCCTTAGACAGCTACATCAACTAGAATGATAAAATTGGTAAGGTAAAATCATAAATCTTGGTTGATGTCATGAGGTATGGCCCATATAGTTGGTAAATATGTTAGCCAATACTATATGTTATGGTTGGTGTAATTGTAAGTGTTAAGATGACATATATCATAGGGTATGGCTGACACTATAAAACAATTTAAGCATGGTAGGTATATTTAAGTGCATGTCAATAAAGTATGAAGTTTAAATCATGGCTAATATCATAAGGTATGTGTACTAGGGAACATATGCTATCCAATACTATAGGCTATGGTCAGGGCAATAAGAAAATATGTTGGTAAATATCATAAGGTATGGTTGGTGTAGTAGTAAAATATATTGGTTGATACCATTAGATATTGTTGATGAAATATATAAGGTAAAGGGGGTGATATAGTATAGTATTGGTTAGTATATTGAAAATTAAAACATGTTTGGTATAGTGTGAATTATAGGTGGCCAATGTAGTATAAATGGATGATACAATGGAAAATATGGACCATTTTATTAAAAATGAATGAAATTATTTATATTTTAATTTTAATTGTCAATTTTTGGGATAAAATATTATTTAGTTTTGTATTTTGATAATTTTTAGAGGTGGAGATGACTATGGAGGAGTGTCAATGCTAGATGGCTACCAGATCTCTTGTAGATGCTATCGAAAATAGATAGAGTTTAGGTAGTTACTCTAATTAGTTGCGGTAGTATGGAGATGTGTCATTATAATATCAGTACTTATCTCATTACCATGCTTTTAGGGTGATGGGAAAGGCTTTCAAACACCTTCATATGGGTGATAGAGGGAAATACCATAATAGTGATGATCATCCTAGAGGATGTTTACACCATACTAAGGCTTCCTATTAAAAAAACTATAATGGCATGTGATGTGAAACATTTAGTGTGTAATATACATGATTTATCCTAATGGGTTAAGATATCTAAATTTATATGATAAGTGTAAGCTTATCTTAAGGATTTTTGAGGTGTATGTGTCAAGCATTCTAGATATCTATAAGGCCATGATTGGGCTTATGAATATGCATGTGTTATGTCATAATTTAGATGGGGTCATGCCTATGTAAATTATATTTTTGTTCTAGTATACACTAGATTGAGTCACTTGTATTATATGGGAGTTGTGATATGGGCAAAATTTATATATATACACATGGTGTACTAAGCTGGGGATAACAAATTATGGATCTCTTCATTCTTTTTGTAAGTTAGATATATGAGAGGTTCCTTATGTATGAATATTTTATTTATTATATAATCCAACATAATACATTTTAATACTTCCATAATTATATCAGATAGTTTGATATAGTCTATTTCTTTGACCATTTCTATTCATATTGTATCGGCCAACTCAATATAATCTTTTATTTAGGTCCAATTGTATCAACTAGATCCATGCATTATGTTTCTTATACCAATTATATTTAAAATGTATCATCAAATATGGTAAAATCATATTTACCTAATATTATGATTACTATATTTTACAACTCGATACAATCTATTTTTTTACTCAATTATGATTCTATTGTATCAACCAAGTCGATATAGTCTATTTCTAATGTTTTTGTGTCACCAACTAAATTGAACAAGATGATATAGATTTTTAATATACCTTAATTATATCATAGGTGATTATACCATAAAATTTAAATCAAAATCATATTTATATGAGTTTATATTCTTCTACACCTAAGTTGATTCAGACTTCAGTCCATCTTTTTTAGTCTTGTTCAGCTCACAGTAGCTTTGATGAGTGGGATACCATATAATAAATTTGTAGACTCCCACATAAAATTATGTTTATTTATATTATAATTACTTCTCCATGACATAAAAACCATCTTATGTATATATTTTTTGATATGAACATTACTCAACCACCACCCATGGGTAAAGAAGCTACCTTCCTCGGGTATAAGGAAAACATTTTGCAATAATGTAAGGAGATTTCCATCCATGTAAATCATAATACATATGCATCTCTCTCCTTAAAATTTCCTATTAAATATGTTATCCTAAATAAATACATACATTATGTGAATGAATCTCCTTTATTCATCAACATAAAGTTTAGTGACATTTCATTCAAATGAGCCTTGATAGATAAAGGCTTTAACACTTATGTTACCTCCTTGAAATTCATTAAAACCTTAGGATATTTTGAATGTAACCTAAAGTCTACCCCAAAAATTTGTTGAATGCATGACTAAATACAAAGTAATCCATTAGGATCTATTTTTATTACTATCATGGTACCACCTGTTATGGTTAGACTAAAGGTCATGAAATCAATTTTACATTATATTTAACAATTTTCTTGGTCTTCCTTAAACTCATCATATGATATTTGTTTCCTCCTTTACATACCAAAGCATGAATTTTTTTTACACAAGTGACATTTATAAGGTAGAGGATGATACCAACCCTTAGAATTTTAAACAATCCTAAGATTTTAAATCAAATCCTAACCCTTGAACCTTTACGTAGCAATACTTCAACTATCTCTTCAAATCAAACCAAGGTTGTAGTGGTCACCCCAAGCTAGTGGGTAACATTACACACAACCTCATTGGTTTTGATGATGATTATCCTAATGATATTATATTAAAAGTCAAAACATCATACCTTCCTTCTAGTATCATGTCTCAATTTAAACATAAATTACATCCTCATTATCAAAAGAAACCAATTTGAGTGTTTCTTATTTTTGTGTGCATTCATAATAATCTTGATTCACATTGATCTTATAGTGATATAGTGGTTTAATCCATTAAAATAGATCTCAATACTTTGATTTATGATGATGATTACACTTACATTACCCATAATTATTTGGATATGCCCAATCCAAGGATACATGTATCTTATGATACATATCCTCCCTTTATCACTCTTAAGAGCAATCCTCATTTTATTCTAGCATTATTTTAGTTGATATAATTTGACCTAAAATTTTTTAATTTGACTTTCCTAACATAATTCCCTTTTAAGTTGATGTTTACAATTTTAAGATGGAGTTATTTATAACTTCCACTTCACATGTAATTCTAATTATCTATGAGCTTCTTTGAATCATAATTAATGATCGATCTATGACTAAACATTATTATGTCACTATATATTATAATATTATGAGTTATCTTCATATAAATATGTTAGATAAACTCATATAATTAGTTTCTAATAATTTTAATCCTATGGAGACTCAATCCATCATTGGATAGCTTACTTATACACTATTCGATGATGATGACTTATTTGATGAGATTTGAGATAGACCTAGTTATGTTCCTTCATGTAGGTTTGATATGGTACCATTCTCACCCACCCTAGAGGAAGAGCCATATTTAATGTTTTATATGATCTTTGATCATTAATATCAAGAGTGTAGAGCATACCAACGTTTTTTAGCACAACAAATGTTAAAATACTTAGTTTCTACCATGGATAGTTAGTCACCTTGATATTATAATCATATACACTTGTGTTGATTCCATGGGACTAGTACACATTATTAAAATAACTTTGATCCATTATATAGTATCTATATGTATTTCATCTCGATGTAATTTATTTTCCCCTTTAGTGAAATGTGTTACCATCAAATATTACACCTACATATATCCCCAAAGATGGGGAGGTATATTTTATTTAGCACTAGTGTTATACATATTATATGATAAGTGTAGATCCATTCATCAAAAATTTATATAATTATTTAGGACATCACCTCAAGATTCCAAATAGCATTCACATGACCCACCTAGGATGGAGAAACAACATATCCTATGAACATAACCACCTCTTAGACCCAATAGTTTAAATCCCATTCCTTCCTAAATTTCAACCTTTATTCCTCAATTATTTTATTCTCATCAAGAGGGTCAATGTATTCCTTTGTATAATGCACCTACTTTTTCCCTAGATCTCATTCACTAAGAATTCTTTGAAAACATCTTTAAAAAGGTATAAGATACTATGGCTTAAGTAATTTATTAGTTGCAAATAAATTTGATGATGATGTGTTTATATTTCTAATATCATTTGTGAGAAAATTTTCATTTCATACCATTTAATTCACATTTATTAACATGATTTTATCTCATGTTGTTATATTTAGCATACATGATATTCATTGGATATATCTTTCTTGTCTCATGATTTTTAATTTTTATCATTTTATTTTTGACATGTATCTTTATTTTATATCTTTTTATCACACTTTACATTCAAACTTAGTTTTATTTGTGTATATTAGTTAGCATATTTAGGTTTTCATTTTTAACATTTTATTTTCACCCTCTTTTGGGATGATTTATAGTCAGCCTTAGTTTCCCTTGTGGATCTTTGGTAGCACCTTTGGGTTTTATTTTCAACATTTTATTTTCCCATATTTTTGGATGATTTATAGTTAGCCTTCATTTACTTGCTTGATCTTAGTTACCACATTTAGGGTTATACTCACATTTTATAACATATTTATATTAGCCTTAGTTTCCTTGTGATTCTTTGGTATCTTTTTGCATTCCCCCTCTTTTGGGATTATTTCTCTTATTAGTGCTTGTGATAGACCCTTTTTAGGTTAATATGGCTTATATAGTGACATAATTACAATATCTTATAAGTTTTTCCTTCTTTGGGTTTCATTTACATTATTTCACTTATATTTTCATGTACTTGTAGATCCCTCTTTTTGCCTAGTCACTTCTAAATCAAAAATCTCCTTTATTATGGTCATCCACTATCATATGTTTAAATGTATCACCATTTTTAAATGGGATAATACTCAATTAACCCCATATATTCCTATACTTTCACTTTATTCTAATTTAAGTAGATATTGTTATTTCACTCTTTCCTATGGTGAAAGCCCAGGAGTGTGTAGGCATCTTGGTTCTTAGCTTCTTCTTTATAGTGGCTATGTGTAGGATATGTTGTGTTATTAAATTTAAGCACCCATTTATTTATTTTTAAAAATATTTATGGAGGAGAAAAATAGAAAAATATAAAATATTTAAAGTTCAAATCATAAAAAAGGTAAGTTAAAAGGCAAACTATATCTTAAAATTTAAACTACACTAAAATACATGATATTTTTGGCACAGCTATTATTTTATTTGAATCTTAAACTCCAAAATCAGTCTAATTATAAATAAAAGGTTAATTAGGGTGTTTTGGGATATTATAATAGATTAGGAAGTCTCATTTCATCATTTATTATTTATATCTTCTTACATGTTGATGCAACCTACATTTTCATGCAAGTACTTAATCTTCACAATAGACTAAAATCTCTATAAGGGGTCCTAAAGAGTATATAACACATTATGGAAAGGTATGATCCTTTTATTTATCATAACATAGACTCTATGGTATGGTATATATACTTCAATTTTTATCCTAATTTTATTCTTGATAGGTGGGAATTTATAGGTCCTTGATGTCAAAATTTCTTAGCCTTGCCTACTTGATTAGAGTGTATTATATCTATTAAGGATTTTTACATCACATTTTTATAGAATATCATCCTTTTATATTCGTCACATGTTTATCAATATCCCATTTATTGATATTTATTTTAGATGATAATGTCCCTATTATTTATATTCTCATGTTCAATCTATTTGCTTTTTATTTAAGTTTTAGTTTCCACTTGTAGTGCCTCTTGGTTTTTTAGTTTGTGAGTTCCATTATAAGACCTTGGGAATGAAAAAAATTATTTAATCATAAATTAAAATCACCATTCATATCCACACCATATCCATCATCATAGTTATCTCTTTTGATGGTTGTGTTTTTTTACACTTGCTCTGACATAAGCACTAATTTTTAGTTTTAATTGATTTAGGTATTTATTTATTTTTATACATGTCCTTGTTTAATTTCATTTTTATCCTATCTTAAATTCCTATTTTTATATATTTACCTTATGATCTTTTTTATTTTCCCCTATATTTGATTCAAGTTTATCTTTACTTACCTTATATAGGATGACATTTGTATACATCTTTTGCATATCCTTATTTAATTATGTTTTATATTTTATTAAATTGGATATTTATTTACATATTTATCTCTCACATATTGTGATTCACTTTATCTTAAATTTTGATTTTTTTAATATGATAAGGTAAAAAAATCTTTTGAAATATCCTAGAGTAAGTGAAAGATAAATATAATAGAATCTAAACATGACAAACAAGAAAAAAAAGGCCCCTTAGGATATGCCAAGATTATGTTAAACATATAATAAAATCCCCAAATAAAATATATAATTTCACTAAACTTCATTCAAAAAACCCAACCCAATACACTAAAATAACAAACATAAAACTAACATAAATGAACTAGAGAGAAGATTCCTTAGAATATAAGTAATCTACGAGTGACCTAGTGTTCTCCTTCATCTACCTACATTTCACTTTGTTCAAACATCCCCTTGTGCATTTAATTAGTCCTTTGGTACTAGATCCCAACTCTCTCTTCTTGATAGGGGTGTGTTTTTAAGGTCCTTTAATGATAACTTCTAGTTATTTCTTCTTAATAGGGGTTTCGTTACCTTTCTTAACATTCTCTATGGCCTTGAAATAAAATTTGGTCTTCTTGATCTTATTTTCATTAATGACCATATATATTTTAGTTTATAGATATTTATCTAATGTCAAGTTGAGGAGCCTTTTGGGGTTTTTACAGATGCTACCACCTCACTTTACAACACTCTCTGTTTGAATGATATGTAACTCTTCCCTCAAATATTTCATTTCATCCTTCATTTCACTCAAAATTTCCAATTACTTGGTGTTTAACCCTAAATTAGATAAGGATATTTACTAGGGTAGATAGGGTTAAGAATATATAAATTATAATTCACAAGGGTGATAATTAGATCTATAGCATGGAAATTAAATGATAACTAAGATATAACATATGTTGAATTCATTAAAATAAGATAGGATAAAAAAGTAAGTAAAACTATTCTAGATATGGAAATGACAAATAAATAATGTACTTTATTGGTTTATATTCTGACATAGTTCTAGATTTATAACAAGCAGGAAATAGATTAGAAGAAGATTCTAAAATAGTTGCTAAATTTTGAATTAGGTATCTCTATAGCTATAGACACTAACATCATCTTTGGACATTAATGTCAACACTACTATTTGAACTGGATGTAGGTGTTTTATATGGAATACATGTTAGAAAAGGATGTAACCACCTAGATTCTTATGGGTTTGTATTCACCTTCATTATGATGAATTTAGATATGGGTCATAGAATATCACTCATGAAATTGTAAAACCCTAGTTCTTCATCTTCATAGTGACCTTGGCAAAAAGGGGTTAGTGGGCACATGGTGTAGAACTGACCCAACATATTCCTATGTTAATGAGTGTTGGCTAAATATATAATACTTCAAAGAGGGCCTCAGACTAATGTATTTCTCCCCTACATTTTGGATTGTGTGTGAATCATGTAATATGTGTAAAATAAGTACAATAATGACCTATATTTTAAGTTGGTAAATCAAGATATTAAGATTCTTATTCAGTACTTTAAGACTATGTATGTGTTATAACTATGACTTATTTGAAAATAGGAGAAAATGGTGAAGCTTTGAATTATTGAGGGCTTGATTGAATGCTTTGTTGAGTTGTCTTAGGTATTTTCTAGGTGAAGAATGAATGATGGGTGATTTTGAAAATATAACACTCTTATCAAGAAATATTTTGCATTAAATCACTTAGTATAACTATTAGGATACATTTAATTTCAAAATTAGATCAATTTATGTCACTAAGCACCTGTGTTAGGATAGGACACTATCATTAACACAAGGGTCTAGGGATGATGCTTGTGTCTTTTCAATTATTAAATAGGTACAAGATCTGAACTTGTAGGGGCATAAGATAAAAACATTTAAGAATTTCGGGTAAGATAAAAGGTATGGGTCATAAATATAAGAGTCATCAAATAAATATCTATGCCAAGGGACATAATATAGAGCGAATGCAAAATTTTTGAAAGTGGAAAAGGTACAAAACTAAGAGGAATAACCACAATTTGAATTTACAAGGTATAAAATACTAAGGTGATATATAATCCATAAATATCATCTACATTCCCACCCTTTTTAATCTAATAATTTTCTAGTTTAAAGGAGAATAAATGCATACCTAGGTGTGTATAACACAACTTGACTTTACATGAGTCTAATGTGAGTTCTTTGTTGGTGACTGACCTAAAACCAAGATCATGTTATAATATATAATTATTTCATATAATATAAAATTAAAACATTTGAGAGGATTAAAATTGAAATAACAAGGTTTATGAGTACATCTATGTATCCATGCAACTACCTTTCCTATTGGAAACTTGATTTTAAATATGTATCATTATGAATCACTAAAACTGAGATTAGGACAAACATATAAATTTTTTAAGTGCATATATCTAAGGAGATAGAGAGATTGGAAGGAACATGCCCATAGCCTTGTATTAAGAAGGGAGATGCCACCCACTAGTTAAGATTAGCTTAATCATGTAGCCTAATCATATTTATGACCTAGTGAGCATGAGTGAATGAAGTCAATTAATACTATCAAATTGGTAATGTTGGATGATATAATTGAGTCCAACCTAAGAACTTAGAAAGATTGAGTTATTTAATAACCTCAACCATACCAAAAAAGAACCAACTATTATAGTATATTGGATCAATATAGTATGTAAAAGTCCATGCTACTAGGTGATGATAGTCCATAGAAGAGTATTTTGAAATATAAAAATTATTTAGATTTATTATTATTATCCATAAATTGCATAGAGTATGCACTTTAGATATGTCTCATTTTGAAATTGTGTATAACAATGATACCAATGTATATAACTCTACCAGATGGTGAATATGAGTTATATAACTATGTGATTTAGCTAGTTCACAAATTATGTAAGTTTAAATAACATGCTTCCAAAGCATTATCCTATTGTATATAGAGAGATATGAAAAATGAGATAAATGTAAATATGGATAACTATGGAGAAAATTCTTCCAAATCATTCCCCCACTAAATCTAAAAACTATGCCAAATGTGAATAAGTGTGGAGAACATGCTTCCAAAACATGCCCCCACTAAATCTAGAAACTATGGCAAATGTGAATAACATGACTCTGTGATATGCCTTCATTGATATTACACCCCTTTGAGGTAAGGGAAGAATATAAATTGGTAATTACCTCACCTTAAAAGGATAAGACAACTGAATAATGTATGAATATAACCATGTGGCATATAAAGAACATGTATAGGTAAATTTTGCTTTAAAGCACATAGAACAATGTGATCACATGAAGACATAATACGCATGATAAATATCACGGAAATGTTTAGATAGTATTAGTAAAAACCTAATAAGAAAATAATCACACATAAAAGAGAATTCAAAAGTAAGTCAATAGACAATGGTCTAAGGAGATTGTAAATAAGGGGCATGTTCAAATGCTACACAATTGAAGGTAAATTACATCATCAAATGTCTACAAAATCAATAATGACATATTCAAATGTCCATATAAACAATAATAACATATCTAAATGATAAATAAAGTACACATAGGCAATGGGGATACAAACAAAGTGTCATGCCCATTTTTTACCCAAAAGACAAGCATGACACATAATTACAATGATTAAAATCATGAATTAACATAGATAGATACTATAATATAATCCAATCAAAAAAATATTACTAAAACTACTAAAATTACTATACAGGTGTAAACCACTAATTTGGAAGACCATAGTCCTAATTTTTTTATCCTAGCACTCACAAATACTTTCACGGCTCATGCCAAATAAAAACTATGTAAATGGTGTTGAGATAAACATCAAAATTGACATCAATCATTGATTACATATTTGGGATCCATGTGTTAACTTTGATGAGTTTTATGGCCATGCCAGCTTCCTTTTTAGCTCTTGGGCCACCTTTTGGACGTGTTAGTTCCTAGGTGACTTTGAAAAATCATCATGTGGTGATTATAGACACCTAACACTAGCCATCAATGAACTCTGACCAAGCTTTAGATCAATTTCAACCCAAAATGCATAATTTAGGCCAAAATCACTTAAATATGCTAAATGGTTTGAACTTATCATATACAAGTTTCAATTTAGGCTAATGTATCCCTAAATGGGGTAATACATTTTATGTGATACATAACTTTGATCAATTCATTCTGAGATAAAATGATGATTTTGCACTTAGGTGCTTTGGATTGCTCTTTTCTACCAATTTACTTGCATGAGGTATGTGCGATTGTTATTTTTTTTGGCAACATCCTAAATGGGATAACGGTTCCAATGTATCAAACATTACCTTTTAATTCTACTCCAATCAAATTTTGATACAATAATATGACATTTTAACCAATTTAATTAATTGAGTACCAATTTCCAAAGAATTACACCAAAATTGATTAATCATGTTTAATTAATTTGAATCAAGATCTTAATTGTATTTTAAATAGAGGTTATTGATCATTATAAAAATGAAAATTGATTGTGAATAACTAAAAAACTCAATGACATCATATATGGGGTGGCATCCACAAGTTATAATTATAACAAATATCTGATTAAGCCCTCCCATGCCTCTTTAATGCGTCTCTATCCCAAATATTTATGAAGGAATTTATTGATTTTAGCCTCTAAAATTGATTGTATTTTTGGCCACACATCTTCATCTTGAGATGGATGGTCCAGGTTCATTTTGGTCAAATGTGAAAATCTATAAATAAAAGGACTCACACTCATAATTTTAAGCTATTTTGGTGCAAAGTTACCATTCCCAAATGATTTAAAAAGCTAACTGACATAGTTTTATTATGCCAAATTATTTATTCAGGCTTCAAAATCCAAAGTCACAAATGTAATGATGCCAAGGAGAGAAGGAGATAGCCAAGATCTATTACCACCGACTTCTTGAGCACAAACTAAGCAAACCAATGAAGAGAGCCTTTGGAGAAGTCAAGGAAGGTGAAAAAGTTTGTTTTGTTGCATTTTAGTTGTTCTTTCTCAATGGTTTTTCCTCATTAATATCACTCTAATATATAGGCTTAATGTGTTAGTTCATTAGTGTGTTTGTTTTTGGATTTGATTTGGACAATACTAATCTCCCCTTATCAGATTCCTATTGACCATTTTTGCCCAACAGGCCAAAAAATTGGTCCCCTTCTATCCCTATTATTCTAGGCCATTTCATTTTTTATTTTGCATGAATCTACCCATTTCTATGAACTCTACAGAGTTTCTACAAACTCTGTAGGTCTATTTCTATGGACTCTGTAGGTCCATTTCTATGGACTCTGTAGGTCCATTTCTATAAACTCTATGGAGCTTAGATTTCTATGAACTCAACAATGAGGTTTCTATAGAATCTACAGGTCCATTTCTATGGACTCTACAGGTTTTCTATGGACTTCACAGTGATTTCTATGAAATCTGTAGGGTTAGTATTTTGGTGCATGAAGAATCAGTTTCAGAGAGTGTTGGGTTTTACAAGGCTTCTTCGAGCTCTTGTCTGAATAAAATCACAAGGAAGGTTGGCATCTTTGAACCATTAAACCATTGAACTAGTTTAATGCCTTGGTTCAACACCTTGGTTAAATCATCAGGTTCATCACTCAAGTTTAATGCCTTGGTTCAATCAGCTTAGTTCAATCAATCAATTTATTGGCAAGTTCATCAGCTTGGTTCAAACATGTTGGTTCAATGGATTGGTTCAACACCTTGGTTTAATCACTTTGGCTAAAGTGAATGGTTCAAAGGCTTGGTTCAAGTGAATGGCATGTAGTGTTGAACCGTTGAACCAGTTCAATGGATTGGTTCAATAGTTGGTTCAAGCGAATGGTTTAAAGGCTTAGTTCAAGCGAATGGAATGCAATGTTAAACCATTGAACCATTTTTGGTTCAATGGGTTGGTTCAATTGCTTAGTTCAAGGGGGTGTCCTAAAGCTGAAGGCTAGGTGCCCTTGCAGACGGAAGTTCTAGATTCAAGAGCCCTTGTGGAGGGTAGGAAGCACTTCAAAGGAAAGATAGCTATAAAGGGTAAGTTTTTTAGATTTTTGTTTTGTCATGAATTCTTTTAGACTTTTTGTTTGAAGGAATTCCTTCAAACAAAAAGTCTGAAGAAATTTGGAAAAGGGTCACAACACAAAACCTAAGAAAATAATCTAAAATAAAGGAAGCGAGCGTGAGATCATTCTTGTGGACATTTTGTCCATGGGAAAAGAGGCCAAAAAAAAGCCCGACCAAGGAGGACAAAAGCCTGTGAAGCAAAAGAGCTAAAGTAAGAAGAGACCTGATGGAATTTTCCAAAGATATTGATGTCCTAAAAGCCATCAATTTTAAGGAGATAGACTAGCCATTAGGTATTCAATTTCAAGATGACGTCTATGCAAACGTCAATATTAAGACAGTGAAATAGCCATTTGCTTTTGAATTGCCTGAGTGCCAACCATGAAAAGAGCCCAAGGAATGCAGCGACCCACTAGAAGATCACCCCCAAGGGCTGAAAGAGAAGAAAGAGACAAAGCAAGAATAGGATAAGGTGCATAAAGAGACAAAGTAGTCCAAGTGGCAAAAGGGGAGGCGATTTATTGCCAGATGACAACCAAATGGTGCAAATAGTAAGCAACATAGCTTGTTTCCTTCAGTTTGCATTTATAAGTAGACAATCTTTGTAAATGCCTTAAAGGTAGTAGTTTGTTCATAGAGAAAAGGTGTGACTTGCATTTCCTCATTAAGTTTGGGATCCCAAAGTCAAAGTAGGAGCTGATAATTAGACAGTTTCCTCTTCCCAAAGTTTAGAATGCACATGGGCCACTTGAAAAAAGAGCACCAAAATCTTTCCCAGAAAGTGCCAAGTTCTCTGTCCTTTTCTCCATATATTGTAAAATTCTCATTTGGAGAAGGATCAACTCTCTTAGCCTTAAGGCAAAACTCTGCCAAAAAATCTCTCAGGCTTGTAAGGTAGAGCTCTGCCAGATTTTACCTTAAATCAGGACTTAGCTTTTTTACCTCTATCTAGACTTGCACTTTAAAGTATATGTCTATTTTCTTCTTTTGTGTTAAGTAATTATCTTTCATGATTTTCACAAGTCGATTACAACATGTCCAGTGTATTGCGAAGTCTCCTTTTCTACAGGTCTGCCAGAAGTGTCTACAGGGAGAATATAAGTGCCTATGAATCGGCTGCCATAAGTGTGTCTAAGAATGCCTCTGGTAGTTTCTTCCTCCTTGTGTTTTCATCAACCCCTAGCTGACTATTGCATAAGTGCTTCCAACTTCAGATGAAGTTTATGGGCATTTCTTCCTAGTGAAAAGTGTATATTCAGGCTGGGTGGGTCAACTTTTCTGGTGTATTTAGGTTCTATTTTCAGCATCTCTCTCTCTCTCTCTCTTTTCATCCCCCCTTTTTTTTATTTTAATCATTAGCAGTAGGAGAAACTAGGGCCTAAAGATACATCAGAGGTAGCTAGCCCTTATCTAGAGACTCTCCCCTCTAGCTTTGTCGGTCCCATAGGTGAGAGGGGAGTTTCCATTGTTGCGTGTGGAAAGGCAGGAGCTAGGCATCCTGCCCTGGGTGTAATCCACTATGTCAATAGTTTTTGGCATGCCTGATGGGATGAACTAGGACAAGTTTTGTCCAAAGAGTTGAAGAATATTTGGTGTGTTCTTCACCCAACTAGCCTTTAGAGGCTTTTGCATCAACACTAATGGCGACTTCAAGTTGAATCAGCTAGTTAATCAGCCTGGTGCCATTAGAAATCACTTTTTTGTATTATATTTCCTTTACACAAAATCATGGACCTTGTATTCCTTCATATGAATGTGATCAAGCTTTGGATATTCAGGGAATCCCCTCAAGCAGCTCTCCTAGTTGCCCTTCAATGATAAAGGAGGTGGTGCTAGAGTTTGAGAAGTAGGTAATAGAGATAGACATAATGGATGAGCAGTATGGTTATCAGCAAGATTTGATGTACAAAGAGGCATGTTTGTTTAGGCAAGCTCAGGCCTTACAATCTATGGAGGAGGAGGTAGCAAAGTGGAGGAATCCATTCATGCAAGGTAGTCAGCCTTGCATACCCCTTCCTATCCTAAAGAAAGCCCCATCTTGTACACTAAATCCTTTCTATCAGATGGCACTTACTCACTCCAACTCATCTGATGCATCAGTCAACCCTTTTCTTGACCCCGTATGCCTAGCCTTCAAGCATTAAAGGGAACTAGAACAACCTCCCATGGAGATGAACCTTTTAAACTCCTTAGATCATGATTTTTCTTTTAGGGGGGAACTTTATGAACCATCACATCTCTCTTAAAACTACTCTTACTCAACATGATGATGATGGTGACCTTCAAGAAAGACTCTTTCAGGATAATCTAGCTAATCGAATTAAAGATTTAGAGGCTAGGATGAGACTGCTTTGTGAAAGAGAGATAAAACTTCCAAACCTTGTGGAAGAGCCCTAGGACCTTAGAGAAAACAAATTTGCTACCTATTCACAAGAGCAAAATTCCAATTCTGAGATCCTGAATTGGAAGAAAATAGTAGAATAATGGGGCAAGAAGGAGGAGAAGAAAGGTTTTGCTCAAAACCTTGAAGAAGATGAGGCTGCTCTTGATCATGATGATACTGGTGGTATCTAGGAAAGGATCTTACAAAATGATATGGCTAGAATAATTATAGAGTTTGAATATAGAGAGAGATTCCTCAGCCAACGTATGATGGATAGTTCAAACCCAATGGCACATTCTATGTTTGAACACACCCCATCTACACACTTCCAAGAGAGCTATCAGGCCACACTTGATATAGATGAAGTGCTAACCAAGTGGAAGGAGGAGAATCATTTGATTCTAGCTCAAGGATTGCCTCCTCTTCCACATGGTTTTCCCACTTCACCCCTTCCCAAAGAGGAACCTATTCTACAAGAGGCAAGTGAGCAGCAAAAGATCCAATCTACAGTTTCCCAAGAGGCTATCATGAGTGATAAAAAAGAATAAATCATCATTGATGCTCCTTGTGAAGACGTCATCAATAATGGAGAAGACACAGGGCATGCATACATGTTGATGTTCCAGCAATACGAGGAGGAACATAAGCATGGTGATCTCTCTTCCCCTTTATTTGATGAACTTCCTTGTTGATTTGATGAGGAAGATGATTATGCTGAGGAGCTTGAGTTGGAAGAGGATTAGGAGAATATCTTTGAACATCTAGAGACCCTAATCTTTAAGGAGGAAAAGGAGATGTCTGTCTTCCTTGAGGAACGCCTTGAAGAAGAGAGCTTTAAATAGAGAGGTGATGTTATATGGGATGAGCAATCAGTATGTGATTCCATTTTAGACATCACAACTATCACCCTTCATCAAGAAGGCTAAGAGGAAGCAAAGGATGAGTTTGACAAGGTGTTTAGTGAAGCAGAAGGGAGAAAGTCAAACCATGATGCATTATAAAGGGACCATGCATATCAAAGGGCTTATGGTGATGAGCTAACAGCCATAGATTTCTTAGTGATATGCACCAGCATGAAGGACTAGCATTCAACAAGCTTTTAGGAACAAAAGGAATACATATATGTTGGAAGCATGTTTGAATCTGATCGACTCAGATACCAGCCAATCTAGGCGATAGGAAAGAGGAGTAGGTAACCAAATCTCCTTTTCATTCAGCCACTTGTCTGGCACCATAAGTTTCCTTGCTAGGGAAGGGACTTAAGAAGTTTTCCCTTTGATCCAGGAGGGAATTAAATGCACCTGGTTAGTTGTACATAGTAGTTTGTTTTTAGTTTTCTTTGCTGCTTTCCCTAAGTGCAGTTTACACAAGTAGTTTTTTAGCCTTGTGTGTTTCCCTTTGTGTCTAGGTTAAAAAGCTTAATTTTTGATTCTTGGATCTTTAGGGTTGTTGTTAACCTTTCTTCAAAGCTACATTCTGACTCCATGCCTAATGGACTACAAGGCAACTAGTCTCTAAGCATAACAGGTAAGCTTCCCCTAGGAGCACCAATTTATTGACCATTTTTGCCCAACATGCCAAAAAATTGGTCCCCTTCTGTCCCTATTGTTCTAGGCCATTTAATTTTTTATTTTGCATGAATCTATCCATTTCTATAGACTCTGTAGAGTTTCTATGGACTCTGCAGGTCTATTTCTATGGACTCTACAGGTCCATTTCTACAGCCTTTGTAGGTCCATTTCTACAGACTCTGTAGAGCTTCGATTTCTACGAACTCAATAATGAGGTTTCTACGAACTCTGCAAGTCCATTTCTATAGACTATGTAGGTTTTTTATGGACTTCATAAGGATTTCTAAGAACTCTATAGGGTTTGTCTTTTAGCGCATGAATAATCAGTTTCAGAGAGTGTTGGGTTTTATAAGGCTTCTTTGGGCTCTTGTTTGAAGAAAATCACAAGGAAGGTTGGCATGTTTAAACCATTAAACCATTGAACTAGTTCAATGCCTTGGTTAAATCAGCAGGTTCATCACTCAAGTTTAATGCCTTGGTTCAATTGGCTTAGTTCAATCAATCAATTCATCAGCAAGTTCATCAGCTTGGTTCAAATGCATTGGTTCAATGCATTGGTTTAACACCTTGTTTCAATCACTTTGGTTTAAGCAAATATTTCAAAGGCTTGGTTCAAGTGAATGGCATGCAATGTTGAACTATTTAACTGATTTAATGGATTGGTTCAATGGTTGGTTCAAGCAAATGGTTCAAAGGCTTAGTTCAAGTGAATGGCGCGCAGTGTTGAACCATTGAGTTGTTGAACCATTGAACCATTTTTGGTTCAATGGGTTGGTTCAACAGCTTGGTTCAAGGGGGCATCCTAAAGCCAAAGGGTAGGTGCCCTTACGGAGGGCAGTTCTAGATTTAGTAGCCCTTGTAGAGGGAAGGAAGCACTTCAAAGGAAAGATTGCCACAAAGGGTAAGTTTTTTAGATTTTTGTTTAGTCATGAATTATTTTAGACTTTTTGTCTAAAGGAATTCCTTTAGACAAAAAGTCTGAAGAAATTGAAAAAAGGGCCATGACACAAAACCTGAGAAAATACTCCAAAAGAAAGGAAGCAAGCATGAGATCATTCTTGTAGACATTTTGTCTGTGGGAAAAGAGGCCAAAACAAAAGCCCGACCAAGGAGGACAAAATCCCATGAAGTAGAAGAGCCGAAGCAGGAAGAGACCTGATAGAATTTGCTAAAGATGGTGATGTCCCAAAAGCCATCAATTTTAAGGAGATAGACAAGCCATTGGGTATTCAATTTCAAGATGATGGATGTGTGAACGTCAATTTTAAGACAATGAAATAGATGTTTGCTTTTGAATTGCCTAAGCACCAACCATGAAAAGAGCCCAAGGAATGCAGTGACCCCATAGAAGATCACCCTTGAGGGCTGAAAGAGTAGAAGGAGAAAAATTAGGAAGAGGACAAGGTGCAAAAAGAGACAAAGTAGTCCAAGTGGCAAAAGGGGAGGTGATTTATTGCCAGATGACAACCAAATGGCACAAATAGTAAGTGGCATAGCTTGTTTCCTCTAGTTTGCATTTATAAGTAGATAAGCTATGCAAATTCCTTAAAGGGAGTAGTTTGTTTGTAGAGAAAAGGTGCAACTTGTGTTTCCTCATTAAGTTTGGGATGCCAAAGTCAAAGCATGAGCTAATAATCAGACAACTTCCTCTTCCCAAGGTTCAAAACGCACATGGGCCACTTGAAAAAAGAACACCAAAATCTTTCCTAGAAAGTGCCAAGTTCTCTTCCCTTTTCTCCATATATTTTAAAATTCTCATTTGGAGAGGATCCACTCTCATATCCTTATGGCAAAACTCTACCCAAAAATCTCTCAGGCTTGTAAGGCAGAGCTCTGCAAAATTTTACCTTGAATCAGGACTTAGCATTTTTTACCTCTATATGGACTTACACTTTAAAGTATATGTCTATTTTCTTCTTTTGTGTTAAGTCATTATCTTTCATGCTTTTCACAGGTTGATTACAACATGTCTAGTGCATTGTGAAGTCTCCTTTTCTTTAGGTCTACCAGAAGTGTCTACAGGAAGAATATAGGTGCCTGTGAATAGGCTACCATAAGTGTGTTTGAGGACGCCTCTAGTAGTTTCTTCCTCCCTGTGTTTTCACGGACCCCTAGCTAACTATTGTAGAAGCACTTCCCACTTCAGATGAAGTGTATGGGCATTTTTTTCTGGTGAAAAGTGTATATTTGGGCTGGGTGGTTCAACTTTTTTGGTGTATCACCTTTTCCTTTTTAAGCTTAGGTTCTATTTTCAGCATCTCTCTCTCTCTTTTCGTCCCCCCCCCCACTTTTTCATTTCATTCATTAGCAGTAGGAGAAACTAAGGCCTAAAAGATACATCAGAGGGAGCTAGTCCTTATCTAGAGACTCTCCCCTCTAGCTTCATCAGTTCCAAAGGCGAGAGGGGAGTTTCCATTGTTGCATGTGGAAAGGCAGGGGCTTGGCATCCTACCTCGAGTGCAATCCACTATGTCAACAATTCCTATATTCATAAATGGCATGCCTAGTGGGACCACATCCCAAGAATTTGATCAAAAGGTACCTATAATCATATTACTAACCAATTTCATGCAAATTCTTGGAGTTTAAGACCAAAGTGGGTGATAATTTTGAGTAAAAGGATGTTTTTTGGAAGTAGCAATTTTGTCACTATGGACTCACAATTTCATCTACTAGACCAAAAAATTACATGTAAGATAGTCACAATTTTGTCATCACAGTTGTGATTTTCAATTTTAGCTATATTTTTGGACTAATGGGTTCTCTGTCTACATGTTAAATTATGATATTACAATATTGTGACTCTACAATCATGATATTAAAATATCACAATTTTGTAAGTTGTAATATCATCAATTGCATTCATGTATTTCTGGGTAAACTAATAGCAGTTAGCTTAGTCATTAGGGTTAAGTGATAAAATAAAAACTCTCAAAGTTATGGTTTTCTCTATAATTTTTTATTTTGTCTGGTCAAGCAGTGATTTTTTAATTTTTACTCTTCTAAACCATGAATTGTGATTTTGTCTTAACTAAATGTAGTTTTGTATAGTTACAATTTTAGACTGTGTATCTATGGTTTTTCACTATGCAAGCTTGAGAGTATACTTTTCAAATTTACTTGTCTCATTTGCAAAATATCTTCAAAGCTAAATAAAACTCTGACAAATTTCTTGTAGGACCTATTTGGAAAGTGATCAAATAAAGATTAATTAAGTCCTTTTAAACCTCTTTTGGATGCTAAAAAATAATTAAGAACTTTCCTTTAGTGCTTAAGATAAAATTTTAAGATGTTTATTTGAATAATTTTATGGTTTTTTTTCAAAAAAATTGCAACTTAAGGCCAAGGGGCCAAAGAACACCACCAAATCTTTCAATTTTAGTGCTTAAAATTGAACTCACTTCAATGTTTTTCTTTATGAAAGTCATTTATCATTTGCTTAGTTAAATTTTTTTGATAAAAAAACACTTTGTGTGTGAATGATCTCCCCATACCCTATAGGGAAATTTTGGAATCAAAATCACCATCTTAGTTGCAAATTGTGCCTTAGTAAAAGGTATAAAAAAGATGTTATGAAGGCTCTCACCAAGACCCGCATGGCTTGGGTGATCTATAAATAACCATAAAGCATTTTTACTTAGTTTTTTTTCATTTCACACATTTTGGCTTGTGAGGGAGACTTCATTTCCTCCCATAATTTATATAGGGAAGCTTTGACCTAGGGATTCATCTCCTAAAATCATCTTCAACCCCTCTCCATGGGGCAAGAAAGGGGGTATATAAATTAGTATCCACTCATTGAGATGGTGGTTTGAGTGGTTAAAACATCTCCATTAGTAGAGGCTAATCTTGGGATGTATGATTATTTTGGACATCACACTACACAAAGCAAGCAACAGATATAGTAATTGTGAAAATGACTAGACCTTTTCATAACAAGCCATTTGATGTAGACCCAAATGACATGTTTATTCCCTTGTATGATAAAGTTGAATTTTGTACACATGGGATCCATCTATATGGTCAAAAATTATAGAGTTTTAGACAAACCCCACTTTTCATAGAAATATTATTTATGTGAGGTGCACCCCAAGGACCATGTCATCCTATTGTCACTTGAGAGAATGGGGGGGATGTAAAAACCCTAATATATAATGCACTTTTATTTTGGATGAACACTTAGATTCCTCTCAAGTGCACGTATAAATTAAGACTTCAAAAATATCATACAATCTTGTCATTTTAGGGCTTAGGATGATTACTTAGTGTTATTTGTCTGTCTAAAATTACCTGATCTTATTTTGAGTCAAAACTTGTTTACTAAAACAATATATATCCAAACACATTATTTACCAAATTTATGGAACAAGGATGTGTTATGTTGTCCAAGTAAAAATCATCTTTTTCCTTGTTCAACTTTATTATCTTAAACATTGTGTCATATCATTTAATTGGTGTAGTTATGCTGACCATTTGAGTCTATACCAATTGTAATTTTTTCTTAAAGTCCTTCATTGATAATTTAAATTTGAAACCGAACCTTTATAAGTTCATAAGGTCAATATTCTAAGTGGGTTCTCCATTTTCACTATACTTGAGGGAACTTGAGTTCAATTTCCCATTTGGATTGAAGGTCATTTATAGACTCATTATCATTTTTCATCATTAATGAATTTAGGTCCTCTTGTGCATTAGTTGCATTCTAAGTTTAAGGATGAAATTTTATACTAACCTTCCTACTACTATTATTTTTGTGCTATAGTGAAGTCAGTATTGAGTTCATTTGATACAACACTTTTGCTTTAGAAATTTGTCAAAACTTTGTGTGTGTGTTCATTTTAGTTGGGGAGAGTAGCATTATGCTACCCAAAACATGTCAAACCATTTTGCCTTAGAGTATTGAAACAAATATTTTTCACACCTTTTGAGAATTTTAGTATCATTACACTAATAAAATTATTTCATTGACCTACTTGCATAGAGTCCAATTGTTTTTCCAAATTCAAACCAATTCAAGTGTACTTTACAAGTCTTTGTATAATGTCATTATGATGTTTGTTTGTATCTATCTTGTTAGTCAAAAGAGTCTAGTTTGTGTTTTTATTTGGTACAAAATAATCTATCTCCAATTGAATTTTGTTTCATACCTCATACCCATTAGTCAAGTTTATGTCCAAAAGTCAAATTCCCAGTCTATGCTAAAGTGTTTCAAACCTGTTAGAGTAAACATCTCACTTTGTTTTTAAAGTCTAACTTTTAATGCCATGTTTGGCTAAAATTACTAGCATGTAAATTTGTTTGAGCCTAGATTTTGACACCATGTTTGGATAAAATACCTAGTAACCTTTGTTTTTCCAAGATTAGACTCATTTGAAACAATTTGATCCTATAATTTGGCATTTTAATTTTTAGTCCATTTACTTGACCCTTTTTTATGAGATTTTTAACATTAGACATTTGAATTTATCTCGTTTTATCATAATTCATTACACAAACCTTTTTGGATATACATATTCATCCCTTTGATTAAGTTAGACCAAGTTTGAACCTTTATCTATTTTAGGCATTACTTTTTCAGAGTTTATAGAACTGTATTCCTTTTTGGTAGTGAAGAATTTACTATGGATCCCAACATGTCATCCTACACTTGTATTAGCATCATGTACAATCTAGGGATTAGTAATGTAGTCAAATAAGAAGAAGTGGCTCAAGAACCCTATGCAGAAGATGTTATTTATGAGACAAATCCTTATCCATCTTATAACACTCAAATAGGGGCATGAAACCAAGACCCATTGGCTCATTATTTTGTTAACATACCTCCATAATCAAAGTAGGATTAAAAAAAATAGATTGATACTTAGATATGGTACCTTTAGTTGAATAATAATTTCCTCAATAATCATACTATGTTACTATGCCATCCATGTATGATCCTTATATGTTTGAGCATCACTTATTAGAAAATAAGGATGAGATTTTGGTCATATCTATATAAGTAGGGGCTAATTTTCCAATGGACTTCCTCCATGAGAATTTTTCAAGTCTAGTATGAAATCCTCACAACATACTTTATAGTCAACATAATGAATAGGATTGTTCTATCAAACCTCTAGCTCTTATCCTAATGACATATTAAGACCCTAATATGCTTGTCAAAGGAAAAGGCATAATTTAGGATCACTTCATTTAGATGCAAATAGAATACTAAGCTTATTTGAATATAGGATGTAATTTTAATGATATGACCATGTCGAATAAGCCTTTTATTGATTTATCTCCTTTAATAAGAGTTTTAATGGAATTAACTAGTTTAAAAAATTAGGGTTTACACCCATTTATTCAAAACACTTTGGTTAAAAACATGTTTCATACCCCAACCATTGAAGAGGTGTCTTTTACTTCTATATAAAACACTGAACAAAACATAATACACAATATACAAACAACATCTAATCCAAACCAAAGTAGTGTTAAAATTCAAACACATAGTCTACAAATGAATATGCATTTATTTAACACCATAATTAGTTCTCAAAACTAAGGAGTAGGGGTTCATATATCCCAATATCAAACAATTACCACTAATCCTCAACTAGATACTTCTTCTAGCACTCAACTAATAGTGTTAGGTAGTCAACCTATGAGCAGTGTCATTATATAACATAATGTGATGAATCTTACTCCTCAAAAATTAACGAGTAATATTACATAATATAAAGTATCATACAATAAACCTAGGCAATAGAGGTAGAACATATTGCCACCTCAATAGGGGGTAACTAATGTTCCACCTTGTTAGGTAATAGTTAACATACCTCTTTTGTCATAGACTAATATTCCAATTCAAAACCAATTGATGTCTAACCAATAACATGTAAATATTGGTCAACAAAAAATGTTGAATCTCCAACATACATCCACTTCCCATCTAGGATTTGCAAAACAAAGAGGTTCCATTTTTCCTCAAGTACCCATTAGGCAACCTTTGCATTTTATATAGAACATGTCACAAGTTTAGAGATAATGTCTTGGTTCACATGTCCCCTCTCAATATCAAGGTTCAATTAGTTGAAATAATGTCCCTATTTAGCCTCAAAAAGCATATCAGGGTCATATCACTCCATCCCAACCTCAAAATCCTCAAAATCAATCCTCCATACCTAACCCCAACTAGAATATCACATTGTAGTACATGTAATCTAAATAATTACAACCTAATCCATGCATGCATATTCTTAGTTTATTCCTTAGATAATACAACTTACCCCAATAAATACCTCAATCATATCCCATTTAAAGTGTTCCACTTGTGACCACCTAACTTCTACCTCAATCCAATATTCCTTCTAGTTTCCTAGCCTAATAACTATAAGAAATGAAGGATCTTATTACTGCCATCCAAGTTGGGAAACAAACCAAAAATTTTAAGTTGGATGATGTGTGTTATTTCAACATGGATTAATTGAATATACCATTTCCTCTAGGGTATGTGCCACCAAAATTTGACAAATAAAAGGGGAAGGGTGACCTCAAAACACATTTAATAGAGTTCTTCATTGCATGCCAATTAGTGGCATATAGAAACATATACTTGTTTTTGTTATTCCCAAGGAGTCTTGTAGGACAAAAATTGGAGTGGTTTTTTAAGTTTCCCAAGAATTCAATATCATATTTTGATGATATTTTAGACAAGTTTGTGCAACACTTTTCATACAATATTGAGCATGAGATTTTATTTGTTGACTTAATGCAATCCAATAAAAAGGCTAGTGAATGTTTTAAAAGTTATCTACAGTGATGGAGAGCCCTTGAAAGCCAATTCACCCATAGTTTACTAGACAAATAATTAGCCATTATGTTTACCAAAAATTTTCATAGTGAGATATCCTATCATCTAGAACTGTAGTGTGTGCATACTCTTAAAGAGATCATCGACAAAGGTTTGTTGATTAAGAGAGCCCTTATTAATAAAGGGATCATCAAGATTACTTCATCAATTCAAAATCAAGCTACTAATCAAAGAAATGCCTAGAACAAAAACCAGACCCAAGTCCAAATGCAAGAATCATAACCACCATAGGCTAATAACTATAAAAGTCAAAGACATTCAATTGTAACAATAATGTTGTGTGAAATGGAGTAACTAAGTTGTAAGATGTCTAGATAGGATAAATACAATCTGCTCAACCCTATAACATATATAAATTACTCCAATCCCATAAATGTTTTAGCAAACATACTAAGCATAATAGCCTAGGCCTGTGTAATAAATACAACAACCTTTTCCATTAAAAACCCCTCTTTCAAGGAGAATAGTGCCTACTCATCATATTTTTAGTGAACTTGAAGAACCTATTGAATCTATGTTTTTCAAGCTCACCACCACTAATCTAATTATGTAGCCTATACCAAAACATTATCTTAAGGGTATTCCTTATCCTGATTGGTGCCATTAGGATGAATTATATGAATATCATTTGGTTAATGGACATAAGTTGTGACATTGTGTGTAAATCAAACATTTGATTTAGAATATGTTGGAGAATGGGGAGATGATAGTGGATGGTGGGGCTTCCACTTCCAATCATAACCTTGGAATCTATCAAAACTCCTTTCCATGACATAAAAACCATCCATAATAGCAATAACAATAATAATATCTAGTGTAACATCAATAATAATAGTATCAATAACCAAATCTAGACCAATAGAATCAACTAAATAAATAATAACATAACCAATAACATTAACCTAATGGATGGGACCAAGGTTAAGATGGAAATAACCATTAGACATATCATGCATTTGTACATGATAAAAATAGTGTTTTAGGTCATATTATAGGAGGTCACATTTTCACCATCTCCATATATCTAATACCAAATACTAATAAATAAAGACCTTTTCTAAACAATCCCAACCAACCAACTCACACTGATAATCCTTCCTTGACCTAACACCCCATACAAGCATACCGACAACTAGGGATTACTTATTTTGAACTTAGTACCAATAACTCATCCTTCATTTGTGAACATGTTAAAGTATAACAACAATTGAGACTTATCTTATATAGTCCCCCACCACTACCATTGTTTGTTAGCAACCATGGTCTTGTATCCTAACTTGATTATGTAATCACAACTTAGTGGTGAAAGATTCCCATCCCAAGACCATAATTATCTACCACTTTTCCCATCATCCAACAAATTTTTCTACCTTGGAACAAGCCATTTAACACTATTATAGAAAATATATTTAACATTATGGAATGATTACAAAAGATACCAGCACAAATATCCATTTTAGATTTGTTGCCTATGTCAATAGTGTATAAAAACATCTTAAATGATTTCCTTAGCCAATATATAGTTTCAAGTGACATATCCCATGACAAATTTCGAATTTTTGTTAGACACCTCACTCTATCCCAACAAGTAACCTTCAATTAAAGTAATATGTTATCCCTTGGCCCACTACATAATAATCCATTGTACATTAAAGTTTACATAAAGTGGCATAGAGTGAAACATGTACTTATATACAATGGATCAAGTTCAAAAATAGCATCTCTAAAGGTCATCAAGATTTTTAGATACACGACAGTAGATTTCCAAGTAGAAATAATAACCATTAAAGCCTATGACAATGAAAAACAAAAATCACAAAGTATCATTTATTTACTAGTTATCTTTGGTGCCTTAACCCATGATATACTTTTCCATGTTCTAGATCTCAATTTTTCATACAATATGCTTTTGGGTAGACCTTGGTTACATAAAATTCATGTAGTCCCATCAACATTACACTAATGTATCAACTTCTCCTGTTCAGGAATGGAGGTTTGTATACTAGTAGATTTACATCTATACGAGCATTATAAACATCTAGAGGTTGAGTCTAAGATCTATAACTACTATTTTAGCATGAATCTAGTTACCAAACAACACAAGGGAAATGTAATACTCCTTGATTTACTAGAGGATAATTACATTGATCCTAATACCCTTGATTCACTTTCCCACATGTTGCCTCTTGAAATATCCAATCACTATACCATATTTATTAATGGCCTAAGATATTATTTGACTCATGACACCTTTCACATTGAAAACCTTCCATATAACCCTAACTCTTTTAGAAGATCTAAAGCTAAACCAATTTGTAAGGAATGACAAAGAAAGGATAAAGACCAAATGTATAGTCCATCACTTGTCACTTTCATACCATCCTTTGGCCTAGAACAAGACCCTATCAAAAGTGATAAATCATGGTTGAAAAATAAAAAGTAGGTCTATTACTATCAAAATACAAAGTATCCTATTCCTAATAGGATCATGACAAACCAAGACTATGAAGGAGGAGCCCTCAAACCAAATCAACAGGGAATGCTTGAGTTAATCTCTATGATTAAGTATAAAGGACCTTATGAACATGGATTTAAACTACCTAGGAGTGACCCAATGTACCTTATTCATGTTCCAATGCCTACAACTATTGACGATGATGTTGACAGTTAAGCAGAGTTTGATCATAGCCTTTTTGATGACCTAGCTGAGACCAATATGTTTGACACTCATTCCATTTGTACCCTTAGAATAGTCATTCATCATAACCCACTTCCATTGTATTATCCCCAACTGATAAACTAGAACCAATAAGAATCCAATGTGTGAAATGATGAGTTTCAAAAAAAAGAGGCTTTCTATGATTTTTTAGGACTTAGGGATAATGTTCCATTAGGGGACCACAAATCAAGGTTCTTAATCAAATTGGATTATGAAGCCTATTTTGGAGAATAGGTGAAAACCCTTATCCAAAAGAAAATAAATAAAAAATTTAGGTGCCAAAGTGAAAACCTCTTTGAGGCACTTTCTAACTAGGGAAAAAGTAAAGAAAAAGGATAGTCTAGTGATGAAAACCTATTTCAGGTGTCACTATATGGGGGTGTTCAATCTTCTTCAAGCATAGCTTATGAGACCGTCAATGACAAACTTTTATATGAGTATGAGTTATTTTTTTTTAATAACAACAAGGTTTTAATCAAATCATTCAAGAGTTTCTAACTATCTTTATCACATGGCCATATCTCCCATTAGGGCATTATGATTCATCATGCCTAGGAGAATAATAAGAATACATCCTAGTAGAGGAATCTAACATTGATAATAAATTAAAATCATTTCCCACTATCCTTGAAGATGGTTCAATCCTTCTTTTGGAGGACATAATATATGTTTACATAAGATCCCTAAATGACCCAAAATGGATCAAGTTAGGTGCATCCCTTACTGAAAAGGAATGTGAAGTTATTACAATGCTTTTGAGGAAATTTGTTGACATTTTTGCATGGGCCTATTATGACATGCCAAGCTTAGACCCCACCTTGGTTATGTACCACCTTATGGTACATCCTAATGCCAACCTAGTGAAATAAAATTTATGTCAGACATATCCTCATATTGTTGTATTAGTAAAGGTAGTGTTGGAAAAAATATTAGAATCATGATGTATTTGGTCAATTGATTATTCGGAGTGGATTTCAAATTTTATGCTAATTCATAAAAATATATAAGTAATTAGAATCTATATTTAATTTTGTGATATAAATAAAGACTACCCTAAGGTTGACTTTCCATTTCCAAACATTGACATGATTATCGACTCCATAATGGGTTATGAAATGCTTTCATTAATGGATGGCTTTTCAGTGTATAACTAGATCAAAATAACACTATAAGACCAAAAAAAATAACATCCACCACATCATGGGTATCATTATATTATCAAGTTATGTCATTTGGTCTTTAAAATGTTTGAGCCACATACCAAAGAGCCATGACCATCATATTTCACAATATGATGCATGACATTGTTAAAGACTATGTCAATGACATTCTTGGAAAATCAAATACTAAAGCCAATCATGTACCAATGCTACACATAATATTTGAAAGATTATGTGAGTATAAAGTCAATCTCAATCCTAAAAAGTGCATCTTTAGAGTTACCTTAAGCAAATTACTAGGCTTGATTGTGTCTCATTGAGGCATTGAAGTCAATCCATCCAATGTACAAGTCATAACTTAAATGCCATCAATGACTAATATAAAACAACTCCATAGTTTGTAGGGTAAGATCTAGTCTATCATATGCTTCATATCACACTTGGAAAAAAAATGCAATCTTTTTCACATATTTTAAATAACGGAATCACATTTCACTAAGATGATCACTACCAAATAGCTTTTTATTAGTTAAATTATTATCTAGTGAATCCACCTATTTTATTGCCTCCTATACCTAGAAAGCCATTCTTATTATATTTATTAGCTACAAACAATGCCCTAAGGGCACTTTTGGCTCAACAAGATGATAATGGAAAGTATCATGTAGTATATTACTTAATCCATACACTGGTCACATATGAACACATTTACACACTCATTGAAAAATATTTTTTAGATATGGTCTTCATAGCTCAAAAATAATGCCATTACATGTTAAATAATAAAACTATAGTTATTTCAAAAGTATATCCACTCAAGTATCTACTATCTAAAAAAAATTTACAAATTTTCATGGTCAAATGGATCATGCCAATGAGTTTGACATCGAGTACATCATCTAAAAATCCATTAAGGGGTAAGTTCTTGAACATCATCTTATTGAATTACCCCTTGCTAATACAAAATTACTCACATGCCAATTTATTGATGAATCCATAATGACCATGATTAACACACCTCTTGAGGAGCATCACTAGAAGCTATATTTTGATGGATAATTTACTACACATGGATTAGGGGTAGACCTTTTATTTATTACACTATAGGGGGATCTAATCCATAAATCATTTCAAATCAGCTCTCCTTGTACCAACAACATAACCAAATATGAAATACTTGTTAAAGGGATTTTCCAGGTAGTATAATGGAACATACAACATATTAAGGTTTATGGTGATTCTTAGTTAGTCATAAATCATGTTACAAACCACTTTCAGACCAAAGATGACAAGTTGGTACCATACAAGGCCATAGTTGACACCATTAAGTAACAAATTACCAACATTTAGTATGAGCATATACCAGGATCTAGTAATAGAACCGCATATGTTATGGCTACTATTGGATCTCTAATTCAACAAATAGACATGGCTAAAGAGTATCAGTTCCTTGTTGATAATTGTCTAGTATTAGCTCATGCACCTTTGATTATCATGATGATCTATGATATGGTTAGTCTCAACTCTATTTCCTATTTTGAACTATATGTCTATTTACATGACCAAATTATGCCACCCAAACTATCTTATAAATATTCCAAAGCCTTAACTCACCAAACTACTCATTATACCTTATTCATATCAACCTTTTACCACCATAGTTTTAATGAAACTTTGCTTCATTGTTTAACTTTGGTAGAATCTACTCTACCATTATGGGAAGTTCATGAAGGAATATGTGGATCCCAAACTAGTGGGATGCTCCTATCTAAAAATATATTAATTATTGGGTACTATTATCTCATAATAAATGTAGATGCAACTACATATGTGAAATAGTGTGAAAAATTCCAATGAGATGATAATTTGATTCATGCCCTGATCAAGACTCTAAAACCATTGCTTATACTGTGTCCATTTTTTACATGGGTCCTTGACCTCATTAGGAAGATAAACCCCACATCATCCAATGGCCATAAACATATTCTTACCACCATAGAATATTTCACTAAGTGGGTCAAAGCTATACCCCTCACTTACTTGATTAGAAAGTGAATTTCCAAGTTCATTTATAACCATCTCATTTGCCTCTATGGTATCCCCTCTAACATTATATCTAATAGTGGTGGATCATTCAAAAATAGAGATGTCACATCACTATGTGTTGAGTATAAGATTACTCAACATTTTTACATGGCATATTACCTATAAGGTAACAACTAAGTAGAAGCATCTAATAAAACCATATTAAATATCCTAAAAAATATTGTCAATGGTGTTGGTTATGATTAGCACCTTTAAATATTTTTTACCCTCTGGGAATACCACACTAATCACCATACCCCCATAGGATCCACTCCATACTCACTTATTTTTGGCACTAAGGCCATTCTTCCAATTGAGATTGAGTTAAATTCTTTACGCATCTCCTTGAAGCATGTCCTAGATGATGAAGAATATCAAGTAGCTCACCTACAAGAGCTATAACTACTTGATGAGAAATGCATGACTGCACTCAATAATATGCAAGCATACCAAAACCACCTCCATAGATAGTAAAATAGGTGTGTCAAGTATAGATAATTTTAACTTGGTAATCTTATCCTTAAAGAGAACCAAAATAACACCATTAATGAAAAGAATCATAAATTCAAGTTCAAACCAAGCTAGATAGGCCCTTTCATCATTGTTAAAATTTTTTGGCACTAGAGCATAAAGGCTCGTTATACTAGATGGTGATGAAATTGATGAGTTGATGAACATTATACACCTCAATCAGTAATATAATTTAGTGAGATGATATATTTATTATGAGGATCATTTTCTATTTTACCATATTATCAATATTATTATTTTTACCATACCATTCTACCATCCAACTAGCCTATCATTATCTTATTGTGTATCCATTCTACCATACATTTCCCATCATCCAAGTTTTTTTCTCCCTACCTACCCAACCCTTTAACCTTGGTTCCATCTCATTAGCTCCATAACTACTTTCAATAAGAGGATTTAGATTCAATTTCCATACTAGATTCAACATTATAGATAAAGGTAATATTTTGGAGTAGTAATACATAAGTTTGGCAGTTTTATCCTTCATTTCTTGTTTCATTCTTTTTTATTGTATTTCTACTAATTATAACCACCTATGTATAAATTAGTGTCATTGATATATGCCATTGGTTCCTAATTATAATCATCAATGGGAAAATTAGGGGCAATATTTATTTATCATGCCTTGAATTCTCACCTTGCCATTCCTATGATGTACTGTGCCATTTACCATCTTTGCATGTTTTATTTTAATTAGTTGTTACACTACTAAAAATATACACTATAAGGTGGAACTAATGTGACCTAGGCCTATTTTAGGACTATGTGGGTCATGTTTGATTCATGTTAAGGTCATATTAGTCCTCCTTTCACCATGATCTCACCATTTTATAAGCAACCTAAGATATGCTCTCACCATTTTTTGAGCAACCTAAGCTATGTTCTTGCCATTTTATGAGCAACCTAAGCCATGCTCTTGACATTTTTCAATCTTGGACTATTTAGTGTCTTATGATTCTTGATTAAGTTGAGATAATTGAAAATTATAACAACATTACAAAATCATTTAGAAAAAAACAAAAACATTGACCACTTCTTTGCCTTAAGGATTATGGGAACCTTTACTAGGTTACATTAAAATAACTTATCACTTAGTTTCCACATCCTATTTGGCCTTTCTTCCCACATAGTTTCCATTTTTTAAGACCATTCGTATTCTTCCATCACATCCATAATGTTTGTTTTTCATTAATTATCATTGTCTTCCCATTTCTTGGTAGAACTAAATTCAACTTGAAGTTTTTATTAGATCGTCACATCCATGGAACCATGTAGTTAGTGTCTTCTTTCCTAGTGCATATGGGGACAGCTTGACCACCGCATTCCTTTTTATTCTATTCCCCATTCATGTTTTTTTCTTAAGTTGTCTTCTACTTTCTAGGGGCAATGTTCATCACATTATTTATACTAACATTATGACTAACTATTTTTTATTTGTTTGTTTGTTTCTTTGCTTGTTTGTTTGTTGTTTATGTGCCTATTGGTTTGATTTTAGCACTATTTCCTTGATTTAGTCTATGTGCATTCATTAGGTGATTCCTTGTGAATTTATACTTTAATCCATACATATTTATACATCTACATTATCATCATGGTTTTTATCATTGGTACATTTTTTCCATTATATATTAGATCCTAGGAATCAGACCTTATGCATCTATCATCATAGTCCTCATGGTATTCTATCATGATGCTTATCATCACATTTCATAAAAAAAATCATATTCAAGAATTATACACATCAATGGCAACATCAACATCTCCTTGGCATCAGCATCAAGAATATCTCAATTTAATCCTAATCATATCCCAAATAGAGTAATTAAATAGTAAAAGAATTTTAGCCTTTATTAGTTTGGATGAGCATCTCTCTACTAGCAGGTTATCCCAATTCATCTTTATCCTCTTATTAAGTTATCATCATCCTATCTTCAATCATCATTTAATCAATCATGTTTTCTATAATCAGGATCCAATGATTATAACCACATATAGGTAAATCATTATACACCATCCCATCTACATTCTCAAATGATTCTAACCACCTTTGGGAAAATTATTATGTTATCACCAATTTACTTTATTCTACCCAATATGGGAATGTTGTTATCATATTTGTATATCCTCAATAGGGTAGCTCCATCTTCTCAATGATTATAATTGCCTTTGGGAAAATCATTGTGTTATCATACCACGTTACCACTATCGAGGTACAATGCTTATAATCAAATTTGGGAAAACCATTTTACACCATCCCACTTACATTATCAATGATTTTTCCCAACTATGGGCACATAATTATGTTTCCAACCCATCATTTTCATCCTTTTGGTCCAATCTTTTCCTCTTTTTGAGGGACTTATTACCGACCCTTTTGCCAACTATTCCCTCAAGGGGGAACATACAATTCATCTATTTTCATTGAAGTTGTAGGAATATAGGTCCTTTTCATTATTTTATAATTTTTTACTATTCATATAGCTTAAAATTCCTTCCCAAATAGGGGAAAACTATAGACACCTAAAACTGGCCACCAATGACCTTCGACCAAGATTCAGATTAATTTCTACCCAAAATGCACAATTTAGGCCAAAATCACCTAAATGTGCTAAATGGTTCTAACTTTTCATATACAAGTTCCAATTTAGGCTAGTTTATCCCTAAATGGGGCAATTCAATTTATGTGATACCTAACTTTGATCAATTCATTCTAAGTCAAAATGACAATTTCATACCTAGTTGCTCTAGATTACTCTTTTCTACCAATTTTCTTACATGAGACACGTGTCTTTGTTATTTTTTTGGCAACATCGTAAATTGGATAATTATTCCAACTCATATAATGTCTGCTTCTAAGTCCACTCCAATCATATTTAAACAAATAATATGACATTGTGACCAAGTTGAATAATTGAGCACATATTTCCAAAGAATTAGACCAAAATTGATTAACAATGTTTAAATTTAATTAGTTTGAATCAAGAACTTAAATTTATTTTCCATGGAGATTATTTATTATTACATTAATGTAATTTTATTGTGAATAATTTCATCACTTAATGATATCATCTATGGGGTGGAATACACACGCCATAATTACAACAAATATTTGATTAAGCCCTCCATGCCACTTTAATGCCTCTCTATCCCAAATATTTATGAGGGAATTTATTGATTTTATCCTTAAAAATTTAATTATTATTGGCTAGACATATTCATCTTGAGATGGATAGTCTAGGTCCATTTTGGTCAAATGGATCTATAAATATAAGGCTTCACACTCATAATTTTAAGCTATCTTGGTGCACATTTACCATTCTCAAATGATTTCAAAAGATATTTTATATAGTGTTATTATGCCAAATTATTGAGTAAATATTCACAATCCAAAGCCACAAATCCAATGATGCCAAGGAGAGAAGGAGATATCCAAGCTCCATTTCCACCAACTTCTTGAGCACAAATCATGCAAGCCAACAAAGAGAGCCTTTGAGCATTCAAGGAAGGTGAGAAAGTTTGTTTTCTTGAATTTTATTTGTTATTTATAAATATATTTTCCTCATTAGTCTCCCCCTAATATCTAGGCTTAAGGTGTTAGTTCATTAGTGTGTTTATTTTTTGGATTTGATTTCCTATGCTAACATGATACTAATCTCCCCTTATCATATTCCTATGTTCATAGTGATAATTCACTATGTCACTACCCTACCACTCTATAGGGATATAAAAAATTCTTTGGGTTTGTGGATTAGCATAATTATTCCACGTGGTAACAATCAATTAGCCTACTATACCACAAGATTTACTATTGATACACATGCCTCTATAATCAAAAAATAACAAAATTTTATTATGAGGTAATATCCTATTCACTTGTTTGACCATGGTATTTACACCTAGTATAGATATCTATAGAACTATGAAGCAATGTGATTATTCCATGTGGAAACATCTCACTCACCACTATATCATAGGATTCACACATAGTATGAATATCTCTATAATAGTGGGTCTTTGAGATGATTCCACATGGTTGCATCTTATAAGCCTACTTTCGCCAAGGCTTTGTAATATGTAAAATAATATTTTTTATCATGAATCACCAAGATGATGCCATGTGGAAAAATCCTACTATCCCACTTTCCTAAAGGCATCACTCCCTATATGATCCTCCCTATGGTCATGGGTCACCAAGATGATGCCATGTGGTAATATACTACTATCTTACTAACCCAAAATAGAATGTACCATGAAATAAGTTTATGTCAATCCTAGGTTAGCGGGATGATGGCATGTGGTTTCCTTTCAACCACTTACAAAGTTTTTTCAAAATGACTAAGGTAAAAAGGTCACAAAAAGACCTATCTATGAGACATCAAAGGAAAGTACAAACAAGTTAATTTAGTCAATGAGGATAATTTAGATAAGATAAAGGCCTAAATTTTAATAAAAAAGTCTTACAAACTGATCAAAAAGAGATGAAGGTAATTAAATGTTGATTACACCATTCCTCTGTGCAAAATAATTTAACCAATCTAGAATCTAACATTAAAGGCTAGGTATAAAACCTTTAAGGATAAAATATGAATCTAATCAAATTGGAAAGTAATAAAATTAAAATCACCAAGGTTTAAAAAATAGTTAAACACTAAACCAATATTCTTATTGGTTTAGTCGATTACCCAAAAAAACACAAGGTAAGCTTAATCTAAAATTTGACTAGTCTATTCAACATAAGTTAAAACTTCAAGGATTAGTATAGAGACCTAATATATTAGACCAAGCTAAGAGAGTGATAAAAATTTAAATTAGGAGTATAATCATAGAATTAATTATAGGTCTTAAAATCCTCCTCAACATTGGTTTAGCTCTTATAAGGATTTCTATATTTAATGCACATAATTACATTACATTATTAATATCTTATTCTAAGAGCCTTGCTTTGTTAAAATTATATTTTTTATACAAGAGGGTATTGATAAAGTAAAAATCTAAGGTATAAATCTTACTAAATGTTTTAACTTAGAACCCTTCCATTAGGCATTTCTTTATCAAAATATCCAAAACTTAGACTATATAATCTTATTGTGCATTTTTTCTTCCTAACAAATACTCAAACATTTAATTGAGATCCATTCATTTATTAATAAACTTAGTCTATAATATAAATTCCAATAGGATACATGAGGATACAAAAAAACTCATTTTGTAGGCTGATTATCTAGAAGTTTTGACCAAGAAAGCATATTCACCATTTTATTAAAAGAGCCATATAGGATTCAAAGTTACTTCCTACTTGATAGATTATCTCCAAGGAGATATATGGTTAAGGCCTATTTAAATTATCAATGGCACTCTTTTCAATGGTTTTTAAATATTTTATCTTTCTTAGCTTATTCCTTATCATAGGTTAGCCAACTAGATCTAGACTAGTTGAGCATAGTACATATTATGAGTTGACATAACTAGATTCATAAAAGTAACATACTTTATATCTTAATTTTCCAAATCATAGGTAGCCTAAATCACATGGATTAATATTTAAATGTGCCTTTCATATTTAATAATCTATACATGAAGTATTATAATCGTTTAAGATACCATACACAAGACAACCAAAAAATATTTAACTAAAGATACAATATATGTCTTAAGGCCATTAAATTGGACAAGCTCAGTCATGAATATACAAGCATGCACCAAGATTCTATTGTCAATAATGATCCCTCACAAAGAGGCATATTAATTTTATATAATAAGTAATCTCTATAATAGATATCTAAATTAGTAACTAGAACATTCAACTCATAAAACACATACTATAGTGGCTCATTCATGGCCCATGAATAATCATTAATATAAAAATACAAAAAATTTAGTTTATAATAATTAATCTTTGGCTTATAAAAAGTTATATAAAGTATAAAAATGAGAATAATCAATAGATTAAGATGAGCTCATTTTTGGTTCAGGTGAAACTTTGGCCAATAGAAGGTGGGCTCTCCTCCCAACCTTTTTGCATCATCAGGTAATTGCTCTAGGAACCATCAATCAAGACTCCTAGATCTAGGCATGTTTATATCATGGTGCAAGGTAAGTGTTATCTATCTAATTTTCACCACTAATAACGTCTTTTAGACCTTCTTAACTAGATGATAACATGGGAACAATCCTAGGTTGTGAGTGACCTACTAAGTGGATTGAACATTTAGGATGTCTAGATCCCTTGATGCTTCACCCAAAACTTATAACACACCTATCACACTTACAAATAAAAATGGTAAAATTGAACTAAAACAAGTAAGCAAACATAGATATGATTCACCAAATACATAGTCCTCAACTTGATATTGTTTGCACTATGAAAAGACAAGTTACAATCTGATTTTCATAATTTCAAAGAAGCTCCTACCACACTAGTGTTTCTAATTAAGGCTATGGTTGTTTCAATAGCTAAGGTTATTAATCAAGAGGCCTAAGATTTAAAACTAATGATTTTACAACACCTAAACTAAACAAACCATGTGTTACACATCATATGACTTATGGAAAGGAAATTAACTTACATAGGGGCATGAATTAGAAGGACAAATGCATGAAAGTAATGTCACTATAAAAAAAAATCATAAACAATTCACTAAAGATAATTGTATGTAATATGAAAATGATATAAATTATCTTGAATAAATTTCAAAGGCAAGTACAAGTTTTAAAATTGGTAAAGATTAACCATAACTAGCTTGAGAATACATTCAATCCCTCTCAAGATTTCACTTATAGATGGATTGGAAGAAGAGTGTTAGGACACTTTTTGGCTTAGTATGGATCCATTCCAACTCAGTAGATATCTCAACATGAGGTAATCATTTGGAATGATTTCTATTTTAGAACTTTTTTCACTAACTAGAGAAATTTTCATATATATTGTGCCAACTGGCAGGAAGTTGCTTGTTGCCTAGGTTATATAGGGCATCTTCATAAGTGGCTACAAATGGTGATTGGAGAACAAATATCACAAGGTGATGGGTCAGATGGAATGAACAACCAAGGTTATAGCTCAACACCCAATGTTATCCCTCTACCCTAGCTCAATGATGATTCTACATTCTATAAATCCAATCTCAAACCACTATGTAGGGGACATGAATTTGAGATAGCTAAGCTCTTAACAATTGGTTATAGACATAGTGAAGTAACTACCATTGAAACATAAGACTAGCATGGGTGCCTTTGAAGTTTCATATTGTAGTGCCTAAGCTCACCTATGAGCCTTTTTGCCTTTAATAGTTTTAAATGAGCACTTGTTCTATTTTACTTGCTGAGTACTTTATTTATCTGAACATTATTTAATGAAGAATGATAGAACCCTTAATTTAGTATGGATCTAGTTCATATTGTTATAGTTATGTTATTTGAATATGGATTGATTACGTAATGTTTTTAGTAGTTGTAATTCTTAGATATAATATATGAATACTAATTTCCAATAGGCTTTTAGTTCATCTTGTTAATGGTATCCTTATGCAAATTATGATGTCAGCATATTATATGTAAATAATATAAGTGTAAGAAATACCCCATGCTAAGATATGATATCAGTGACAAGAGTGAGAGCTTGACTATGACCCTTCATTCTAAAATTATTCCATTGAATCCTCTAAGTGCTTAAATGATGCTAAGCTAAGGGAACCAAAGGCTTGCACCCATGAGGCTATAGAACTAACCCAATATAAACATGCACTAATATGACCAAAATGAGCTCTCCAAATAAGCTTTAGGCCTACATGCCATCAAAATCCACTTAGACTGAATTTTGTTAGTAACCTTTCCAACACCATTATCACAATTACCAAGTCCCTTGAAGAATGAGTTGTACCATGGAATGGCTAGCCAAACATAGACCTCAATTTTTTATCTATAGTGCTTTAGGTGAGTGCATAAGGCTTGCACCTTATGTGAATTGATGCTAGTGTAGTTGACTAATAAATGTTGAGTGATAGATTATTAGTATAAGTTTGTATTTAGTTATAATAAATCTAAAACTGATTTGGATAGCTAGATAAATGCCTGAAAAAGTAACTAAATTAAATGTTGATTTTTATATAATAAAGAGAGAAGAATAAGATAGGAAAAGAAACTCATGAGATTCACATCATGATTATATCAGTTAAAAAATAGATAAATAATGACACAAAGTTTGCAAAGAATGTGTTTTCATCTTCTTTCTTAGCATTCTATGACATGTGTTGGAGTAGTTCTTCATAGGGGTGGTGTAGGACGTCTTTTTGGTAGATTAGATGCTTTCTTGATCATAAATCCTTCTCAAAGAGTTAAACATCTACCTCTTGAGGGTATTTATAAGTTTTTCAATATAAATTTATCACACTTGAATATTCCATATTCTATCCTTGATCTCTTGTAATGCTTCTTCTTCTTTATGAGATTGGTATTGAACTTTATGACTCTTTCTCTCTTTATGATCAAGGCATAAATTCAAAAGGAAGGTATAGTTTTGAGCCATATTAGGAATCTATAAAACATTTTTACTTTAATGAATATCTTATTTCAAGTTCTAAGGCTTTGAAAATTCAATGAATGTCATCTTGTAACTAGTTTATGCTTTAGCTATTCAATGGAGTAGAGATAAAGCTTATTTGACATGGAGATTCCAAGTAGGTTTGAGGACTAAATTTTATATATATATATATATATTTGATTCATGACTCAAATATTTTTTTATGATGTTTAAATTATTTCCAAGGTGTTCTAATAAACTTTTAGTTCTCTAGTCCTTGATATAGGCTTACACTTGGTTTTCTTGAAGCCATAAACGTCGCTCTTCTTCATTTAGGCTTGTTTGGCCACTTGTATCCTATAAAAATACTATTAAACCTTATTAAGTGACTTTAATATTATATAAAAAACTTTATATTGTCTCATATAACATATAAAACTATTTATGAGAGCTCATCTAGCTCAAAGCCTTGAAAACTAGCTCAAGAAAGAAGATTTAAAGCCAATTTACATAAATATCCAGCTCACACATTCCAAAATGATACTCATTAATATTATTGAGATATTTTAAGTTCATAAAAGTGATACATGTCCCACTTAAATCAATATTGAGATCTTATAAGTCTTATTTATTCCATTAGGTCACATTTAGGGTTTAAGGAGGGTTTTAGAGCACTTGTAGTTTTAAGGATGATTCATAAAGTTGAGGGATTTAACATAAGAAAAAATGAAAATAATATTCAGTATGCAATTCCCTCCTTCCATGATAGGTGTATGATCCCATTCATCTCCTTGTGTGAGTTCATATATACTAAAATTTGACTTTCCTAGCCATACCAATATGACTATGTAGTCAAAGAAGGTGATTTGGAAAGAAGATGGTTCAAATCATATGGTTTGGCTTCAAAAATACATTTTAGGGTCTATGTAACATCTTATGAATTATCCAAATGGTTATATTATTTAATTTACCCTTTAAACCATTGTAATATGTATTAATCCCTATGCAAGGCTTTGTACATAAACCTACTCAATTGACCTTAACAAGCCTTTTCCCATACTCTCCTCCTTTATTAGTGGTTCTAAACTTAATGGAGTTGTTTCAAAACCTATCAGTCATCCCTTTTCACTCTTCAATTTACCATAAACATATGATCATGTAATTTTTATTCATATTTAACACACATGCCTATATGTGACCATTTAGGCATTTTAGGCCTAATTATCCCCTTCTAGCCTTTCACTAATTTTAATCAGCTTGTAAATCAATGGGAATATTATGAGAATTTATGATTAAGTTTAATATACTTATTTAATTGTCATCTACCTCATGGTTTCAATTAGTGATCAAAACATTTTTTTTAACTCACCTAAACCCTACCTATAGGTGCTCACCACATCCACTTAACTATAGGTTTGCCAACCTTGAACTCCATAGGCTAGAAAAAATTATTGATATGTTTTAGCCTCTTAAATATCTCTCAAAAAACATGTTGGTAATGGATGTTTGAAATTTTTTAAAGATATATATATATATATATATATATATATATATATATATATATATATATATATATATATATATATATATATATATATATATATCTTTCAAAACTTTCAAACATCCATTACCAACTTGTTTTTTGACTGTTCTACCTATTATAGGCCTGTAGGTGGCCATTTGGGCAAAAGTCTTGATTCATCCTTGTTTGGTATTTTTTGAGTTAAGTTGAATAATGATGAATGTATGGAGTAAGAAAATAATTATTTTTGAGGTATTTTATTCCTTAAATTGTGTTAAAATCACATGGAGCAACTCTTGAAACTCTTCACTGTCTTCCTCATAGGCTCACACAACCATCTTAACCTACACAATCCTCTTTGCTCATATAATGCCTTTGAGTGCAAGATGAACTGAGAGTTGAGATTAAATAAAATAAACATGGTACTTTACTAATATTTAAATTACCTCAATAAATTGAGTTTTAATACCAATAAAGTTTTATGGGTGTCACTCTCTTGAGGAAGCATAACTATAGTTGTTAATGTTACTTGGTGTTGCATTAAGTCTCATTTTCTCACTATGAACATGAAGAGGTTGAATTATAAATATTATAGATACGAATGAAAAGAATGGTAATAAATTACCCTATTTTAGAGAGACAATGTGCATTATTATAAACAATTTTTTGACACCAATGGTGTCATGTAGGTCTGAAAACCTGTAGGTTCACAAACTCTCTTTAGATTAGGCCCGAGGAAGAATAACTCTTAAAACATGATCTCTAAGGATTGTCACCCATGAGGATAGTTTTAAAAATTATATGGATATGACATTTTCAATTCAAGGATTTTATATGATTATAACAAAAAAAATTCTTGACAAGATCTCTCTCAGCCATGTCTACAACTTTACGTAGTCTACATGTATATGCACAACTCTTTATCTCTCTTGAAGATCATGCATCCAATGGTGCCTAAATATATATAGGATATATTCAAGGGATTATATAAACTATTGAAAATATAATTTAAACATAATAATGCATTAAAAACACCTCATATATCCTACAATTTGACTATCTTAGGCCAACTAACAAAATAATACTATTTGACCTTGCACCAAATATGAACATGAAGAAACATGAAAAAACATAATATTTAAAGTTTCAAGGACTATTTCATCCTACATAAGTGAGTATCATCATACTATTGACTTAAATAATTCTAATAAAATAAAAATGTCTATGTTCAACCTATTGACTAGATGCATCAGAGGACCAACACCAAGATAAGTACCAGAGGGTAAGCACCTCACTTACCAATGCCTCCCCCATAGAAAATATATTAAAAGATGGTAATGAAATTGATAAAATATCATGGTATGTAAAATTCCATAGATCATGTGTTAAAATTTGAGATTTAATGGTAGTTGGATCATAAGGCAACATAGTTCATGACAACTCTGATTGATCACACTCATACTTGGTATAGGAAATTTTATCCTAAATAGGATATGATTTATTATGACACCTTAAAGGAAGAATTTATAAATGTATTTGAAATAATTGATTTTGAATAACAGATCATCATTGTGCTTAAAGAAATTATCCAAGAGATATTAGAGAGCATGCACCTCTATGATGTTAGGTTTAAAACTCTTCTTTCAAAGCTTGCTTATGACCTTCACCCCTCCTAGCATAGAAATGGCTCATTAGAGTATTTATAGTAATATTTAGAAGAGTTTTCTCTATGAAGACATTCATATATCCTTGAGAAGTGCTTAAAGTTAAATTTAGAGCTAAAGTAGTTAAAAGTGCCAACATTGGGATAAACCCATTCATGGAAGCACATATTGTATCCATGGCTAGCCAAATCTAAAAACTAATAGCTAGTTTATTGCAAGATTCTCAAAGAATATTATGGTGCATTAACTGAAAGATAAAATGCCATAATAGGAATAACTACCCTTGAAGGAATGTGTGTACATTGATTCAAATCTATGAGGTTTGTCATGAGGTGCATGATGTTCATAACCACCCTTTATTGTAATGTGTTAGTCAGGTTAACATAACCATATATTGTTAGTTGTTTGATGCCTACACTCGTACCATAAATGATTTCCATATAATTGATTATATGTGCTAGAATATGGAGAGAGGCATATGCAAAGCAACTATAATAGCTAAAGGGTAGGCAATCCAAAGAATTGAGGGATATGGTTAGTAGAATGTAGGATATGGTTAGAAAAAAGTAGGATATGGCTAGAAGAATACAAGATATGGGATGAAAAGAGGCACCAGATGGTGGGGAGGTAGATGTAGTGGAGGAATATTCCCATTGTAATCATGTTACAAGTGTAGTTTAATTGAGCATTATCAACATGAATTCCCTACGCATATTATGCATGGGTATTGTTGAAGAATGCATAAGGTTGAGAAATGCTCTGACTTGTATAAAAATTTAACCCAAGGTTGGTTGAGTGTAGATAAGGGTGTAGTAATGATCAAGCATGATCCTAATGTGGAAAAATAGACTCCAAAGGCACAACGAACCTACACAGAGTAAATCAAAGTGTAGGAAACTAAGTAGTGGGTTCACGACTCAACCACTAGTTGTGTCAGTAGTAGATTTATGCCTAGAATATGGGGAACCAAACCACACTAAGTGCATAATGTGTCTTGAGCCTAAATTTGTGCCTTACCCATAACCTACACATCAAAAAGATATATTGTAGTAGGCTATCAGTGTGATTTGAAACCTTTAAGGAGATTTCCAATTGGCACAATATCTAGAAGTGAAATTTGATACCTCATATAAGAATTAAGATAATAAGGAGGTTGAGGTGCAAGAGATAACAAAGATCTTGTGCCTCCTATAGATAAAGATATGTTACCCCTATTGAAGAATTTACTTTTTGAGCATGTCAGGTATAATCTAGTTGAAATTATGTTCCACACATGGAAAGGGCATAAGATGTTAGACATACATATAACATGTAGTATGATCAAGATATCTTGATGAATTCCACCATTGATGAATGTTTTGTATGCAATGTCCTCATAGACATAGGCACCAAGGTCAATATCTTTACAATGAATGCATGGGAGAAGATGGGTAGGCCAGACTTGAGGCCTTCCCCTCATGTGCTTTTCATGGACAAAAAATCCAAGATGCAAACAATCAAAATTATAAAAGGCACCATTATAGATATTATAGGCATAAATCTATATACTAACTTTAAAGTGATCAAGTTGGCTGAGCAAGATAATTATCTAGCACTCCTAGGAAGGCCATGGTGTTATGTAAATAATGTTGAAATACACTTTAATAATCATTATATAAACTTTTAAAATGGTAAGGAGAGGGTCATGATTCCCCTCTTAAGTGACCAAGGATCCCCTTATGTAAAAATTATTGATCTTGAAAATGAGATTAACCATATCTACAAAATCATGGTGCAAGGTGTTGAGACTATCAACCCCAATGACCAAGGAGTGCTTTCTTGGGATGATGGATAGTCATCCTTGGACACTACCAATGTATCCTACAATTGATGGGTGGAAGAAGCTTACAAAACCACTAGTTTTAGGTTCCATCTAGTGAGTGCTAAGGCACCAAAACCTATGAGTATTGGCTAGGTCCAAATTGATCACACTTCATAAAAAGGGACCCAATTCGATCTCAATTCATAAAAAGGGGTCCCTTGTAATAGGAAGAAGGTAAAAAAAGTGTTTTTCCTAAGTAAAGGTAAACCTTTTTCACTCCTATAATATGAGGGGAGTAATCTTGTATAATAATATGTCCATGACCTAGAGTCCTGTATCCCAATGGAAGTAAATATGATGCTAACACTGGTGTATACTTTAATAACAGTTAATACTCATTTTTGGGTAGCATAGAGGTCTAGCTTGCCAATTTGACAAGATTTAAAAGGATCCATCTACACTAAATTCAAGAAAAACAATGATGATCTAAACATTTTTGCATACTCTAGTGATTTGGACCTAATAGAGCACATACACTTGTGTGAAGAAACATGAATTGATAATGGTGCAAATGCCCTAAGGAACCTATGAGTGCATGACTTATATTAAACCTTGAAGACATGGGTGTGAACTTGGTATGTGGTCAATGAAATGCATTATGAGATAGCTAATTAGGATGTCTTGAAGGAGAAATTTATGTACACCTCCTTTTCCTCACATATCCTAGAATTGATTGATCCATTACAAGTCATTTGAAGGGAAGTGTTTGAGGACACTAAAATATTAGAAGAGTGCCTACAATATATATTTGGGGATAAAGGATTAGTGCTCCTAATTTTATTTGAGGAATAGATACTAAATAGTGACTCATGTGATTAAGACATGGATGTCTATAAATCATGAAATTATGTGTCCTTGATAGGAAAAAGGAATCTCATACACCAAGTGGATGATAGTTCCCCTGATAATGAAGAACCTACTTATCTCCATATGAAAACAAGTGAGGGGAGTAGGCAAGTGGAAGAAGGGAAACAAAGTGTTTTTCCTTGGCAAAGATAAACCTTTTTCACTCCCATAATATGAGGGGACTAATCCTATATAATAATATGTCCATGACCTAGAGTCCTACATCCCAAAGGAAGTAGATGATGGGTACATTGGTGTATACTTGAATAACCATTGATACTCATTTGTGGGTAGCATAGAGGTCTAGCTTGACAATTTGGCAAGATGTAAAAGCATCCATCTACACCAAATTGAAGAAAGACAATGATGATCTAGACATTTCTACATACTCTAGTGATTTGGACCTAATAGAGCACATACACTTGTGCAAAGAAACATGAATTGACTATGGTAAAAATTCCCTAAGGAACTTATGAGTGCATGCCTTATATAAAACCTTGAATACATGGGTGTGAACTTGGTATGTGGTCAATGAAATGCATTATGAGATAGCCACTTAGGATGTCTCGAAGGATAAGTTTGTGTACACCTTCTCCTTTTCCTAACATAACCAATAATTGATTGATACATTATAATTAATTTGAAGGTAAGTGTTTGAGGACACTAAAATCTTAGAAGAGTGTCTATAATATATGTTCAAGTAGAAAGGATTAGTGCTCCCAAATTTCATTGAGGAATAAGCACTCAATAGTGACTCAAGTGATTAAGACATGGATGTCTAGAAATCATGAAATTATATGTCCTTTATAGGAAAGAGGAATCTCATACACCAAGTGGATGATAGTTCCCATGATAATGAAGAACCTACTCATCTCCATATGAAAACAAGTGAGGGGAGTAGGCAAGTGGAAGAATGAAAACAAAGTGTTTTTCCTTGGTAGAGGTAAACCTTTTGCACTCCCATAATATGAGGGGACTAATCCAATATAATAATATGTCCATGACCTAGAGTCCTACATCTCAAAGGAAGTAGACAGGATGGGTACATTGGTATATACTTGAATAACCATTGATACTCATTTGTGGGTAGCATAGAGGTCTATCTTGACAATTTGGCAAGATGTAAAAGCATCCATCTACACCAAATTGAAGAAAAACAATGATGATCTAGACATTTGTACATACTCTAGTGATTTGGACCTAATAGACCACATACACTTGTGTGAAGAAACATGAATTGACTATGGTAAAAATTCCCTAAGGAACTTATGAGTGCATTCCTTATATAAAACCTTGAATACATCGGTGTGAACTTGGTATGTGGTTAATGAAATGCATTATGAGATAGCCAGTTAGGATGTCTTCAAGGATAAGTTTGTGTACACCTTCTCCTTTTCCTCACATAACCTATAATTGATTGATACATTATAATTAATTTGAAGGAAAGTATTTGAGGACACTAAAATCTTAGAAGAGTGCCAATAATATATGTTCAAGGAGAAAGGATTAGTGCTCCCAAATTTCATTGAGGAATAAACAGTCAATAGAGACTCAAGTGATTAAGACATGGATGTCTCGAAATCATGAAATTATATGTCCTTGATAGGAAAGAGGAATCTCATACACCAAGTGGATGATAGTTCCCCTAATGATGAAGAACCTACTCATCTCCATATTAAAACAACTAATGGGAGTAGGCAAGCTAAGGACACACATCAAGAGAGAAATAAACCTTACTGCATGCCTCTCAAAACCACCCAAGTTAATATCAACATAAAAGGAGAGCCAAAGGTGGCTACTCTAGGTGCATATTGGTCTGACATGGAGTTGGCATGAATTATGGATATTAAAAAGGAGTTTCAAGATTTGTTTCCATGTAATTATCTAGACATGAAGAGCACCCAACCATCCCTTGGTAAAATGAGCATAAATTTGGTAAATGGTACACAACCTATCAAGAAATGCCCCTATAGAATGAATCCCAATCTCCATGTTAAGGTGAAAATGGATATTGATGGTATGTTGATTGCAAGAGTGATCTACCTAGTGTAAGAGTTAAAATGGGTGAGTCCAATAGTGATTAGCATTAAAAAATATGGGTACATCCACATTTACATGGATTAAATATTCTTAAACACCACCTATGTCACTAACCCCTTCCTAACTTTGTTCAATGATAAAGTCTTGGATAGAGTCATAAGATGTGAAATCTATACCTTTACAGATGGTTTCTTTGAATACCATCAAGTCCAAATTGAAGAGGATGATAGGACTAAGACAACATTTGAAATAAAATGTGTTTATTTTACCTATAATGTGATTCACTTTGGGCTCAAGAATTTGCTATCCATATTCTCTAGAGTGGTCATCACCACATTCAAGGATTTTATTAATAAGTTCCTCCAAGTGTACCTTGATGATTAGACTATGTATGGGTTTATGAGAGACCATTATGATAACTTGTACTTTACGTTTGAGAGGTGATGATAGCTAAATATATCTTTAAAACTTAATAATTTTGTGTTCATAACACCATTTATAACCTTGCTTGGGCACATCATCTATAAATATGGTCTACTTAATGATCCCACAAAGATTATAATAATCATTTATCTCTATACTCCTTCCACATAGAGAGATGGTCATGCCTTTCTTATCCATTATGAATATTATAGAAATTTTATAAGGAGCTATGCAAAGATCACAGTGCTACTAGAGGAATTATTTTACAAGGACAGCCCATTATAATATAGAATAATGCAAGAGGATGCCTTTGAAACTCTAAATCTTATGTTGGCTAGCACACCTATCCTTCAATTTCCAAAATGGAAAATCCATTCCACATCCATGTTAATGAATTTAACTCTAAAATTGGTGTCATTCTAGTGTAACCCAATGAATGTAATATGGATCATCATATCTCCTTCACAAGTTATAAATTGACCCTGGTAGAGCAAAATTACACAACTACCGAGCACAAGGTATTGGCCATGGTCTATGCCCTCCAAAAATTTAGAAAATAATTTTTAGAAATCCCATTCATCTTTATCACTAATCATGAAGCATGTAAGTACCTTGTGAATAAGCCCATTTTCCATGGGTGCATTTATGGATGGATAGTTCTATTTCAAGAATTCTAATTCTTAGTTGTGGTGAAACTTGTGAAGCAAAAATTGGTATTAGACCATTTGTCCCACATTGACTTTGGTAATGTAGTAGTGTCCATTGAATATGACATGTTGAATGTGTAACTCTATAGATTTTAACACATTGTTGAAGACTTGGAGGAGATAGATGCATTTCTAACATATGGGTTTGTACCCTAAACCATGAAAACCAAAGATAAGAAGTAGTTTGTCATTTGTATTACCCCCTTTCAGATCATTAATGGGGAGCTATATAAATTAGTTTGAGATGAATTCCTACATCAATGTGTTTTGAAACATGAAAGAGAATCCATTTTATGTGAGGCACATGAGGGAATCATAAGAGGCCATTACACTAGATACATAACAACATGCAAAGTGTTGTAAATAGGGTTATGGTGGCCAAGCTTGTTCTAAGATTAAATGGATTACACCAAACTATGTGACATATGCTAGTGAAGAAGGAAACCAAACTGATGGGATGATATGCTCCTTATCCCCATTCTTTCCTAAGTACCATTTTAAAAATAGGCCATTGATTTCATTCGGATAATTAATCTCATAACAAGGTACATAGGTGCAATGTATATTCTAGTGGCCATTGAATATTTCACCAAGTTTTCTAACTCAATGCCAACCATAAACTACACAACCACCACAACCACAAGGTTCTAATGAGAGAACATTGTAAGTCACTATGGGTGCCCACTCAAATTAATATCAATTAAAAAACACCCTTCCTTATTGAAACTATGAAAATATTTTTATTTCATTGCATGGTGGCACACCACAAGACCACCTCATATCATCCCCAAGTAAAATACTTATCCATAACATTGAATAATATATTAGGAATGTCCCTCATAAAAATATACAACATTGGTCACAAAGATTGGGATGATCGAGTGTTTATAGTTATATGGGTACACCATACAACCTATAAGTTCCTAAACAAGGATACACCATTATAACTAGTGTTTGGAATAGAGGTGATTCTACTGATGGTGCTTTTAGTGCCATCATTATGCATTACATGAATTGGGCATTTAAATAACTAGTAATCATTGAGTGTGAGGTTGGAGGACTTAGAGTGGTTGTATAAGGTAGACACTCAAGCTAAATGGAGCCAAAAGATTTAGGTGCACTAGAATTTGTGGCATGACAAGAATATTAAGTGCAAGGTACTGAATAAAGTATTATTAGTCTTACTCTATGAATCCAAGTACCTTAAGTACTTGGGAAAGCTACAAATTAGGTAGATGGGCCCATATGTCATCCAAAATATATTAGAAACTAGTGCATGCAAGTTTCACATGTTGACTGGTGAAATGTTCCCTAGGGATTTCAATATCAAATAAATAAATCCATATAGGTAATAATAAGGAACTTTCACCATCAAATGCTAACTTACCAATCATTAGTTAGTTACACTGTGAAGAACTAAATGATGATTGGTGCAAGCCAAACTTTTTCTTGTATTTTATGATTGTTTTTCTTGTAGAATAAATAAGTGGTGATTTTAGGCCCTCAAAATAAATATTCTATCACTTCTACATATAAATCTAGTTATATGAGTTGAGCATAAATGCTTTCTAAAGTACTTGAAGCTAGACACCTAAGTTTTTAGGTGCATGGAACTCGCCCAAATTTTAAAATATGAGTATAAATTAATAAAGAGAGGTGCACAAGATGCAAATGCATAAAAGGTAGAAATAATATGGACACTATGATCATGTGAAAGAGATAAAAACTAGAGGGTGAAGCATTAGAGGAATGATGTAAATGATTTATATGGGGTAGGATAGGCCAAGGAAAAGAGAAGAAAGTGCATATAAATCAACCAAGATAGGAAAACATGCTTAAAATTAAATCATAAAAGGAAAATAAGATGGAAAGATGGAGGTTGAATCATGCACATGTGAGGCACTACACCTAGGTTTTCATAAGGAAGATGATGGTTATACCAAGTGAACAAAGTGCAAGAGAAATATCATTAGGACAAGCTGGCATCCACCCAAAGTGAGGTGGGAAATCGCCATTTGAAATACACATTACTTCACCAAATATACCATTAGGATAATTTATTGAGGTGACAATGAAGGCACAAAGATCCATATTTAATGCATGTATGGTAGAGGATATTTATGGATTTCATAGGTTTTAGTGAACTCCAAGAAATCAAGGTGCCACAATGCCATTAATCACCTGCAATTAATAAGATAGGTAAATTAAGGGTATAAAACAACAAAGGGCTAACTGTTTTAGGTTACAAACCTCAAGATAATTTACACCCAAAAATGTAGAATAATGAACTAGAGATGAACCAATAAACTAGAGATGAAGTAAGAAACTATTACTATAGTGAGACCTTAAGTACCCATAGATGCTAAAAGTGAATGATTGAATAGAGAAAGAAATTATGTTTCCTTTGAGATTGGCATAGATAAGTGTGGGACAAAAATTGTGCAAGAACTAGGTAATAAAAAATTAGAGTGATGCTAAGGCCACCATTAACAACATGCAAATCTTCAGAGCCAAATTCATAGTTATTGATATCATGAATTTAAGAAGTGCCAACAAATATGACAAGCTTTGCCTGATTAAATAGACCACAATTCAACACCATCTAGTTTATAATAGAGAATAAACACATGATTTATATCCTAACATAGACATATAAGGACACCAAGAGGGCATGGATGATAGAATAAGTGGCCATGTAAAATAAGAAAGTCTAATTGATATAGGGAGTTAGCATTGTTGAAGTTGATCTAAAGGTACTTGTAAAAATGTCCTATCAAGAGATGTAGTTTCCTAAATAGGTCTTGTTAGGAGAGAGTTAGGTATCCTTCATTCACACTTGATATCTCAAATAATATGACCACTACACCTCAATAAATATTCAATATCTATAACAATATTGGGTGGTTGATATGAGGACCAAGACTAAAGTAGGTATGGCATTATTCGATGTCTCCATCTAAGACAAACTTTCAACCACCATCATAAATAAAATATATGAGTTATCATGTTTTAAAAATTCAAAGGAACTTTTGTATTTCCTCTTCTCATGTATCCATGGGGACCACTTCTAATTTTTGTGAAGGTGCATGTAGTTTTCAACCAACCTCATTGGAATAATCACTAAGAGCCTAGACTCTAGGGTAAACATACACTCAATGATGGTAGATGATGTTGAAGTTAAAAATGGTTAGGAAACTCTTGAGGTAATATAATTAAGCTTTTGTATTCCCAATCAAATACATAAAGGACCTAAGAACAAAGGTAGTTACATGGATCATGAGTTCAAAACTTTGTCTTAATGATTAGTAGATAGAAATCACTAAGGCCTACATGTGCATTGCTCATGACATGGCATAGGGGGTAAAGTTTAATATAACAAATTTCATTATATAAAAAAAGATGAAGAATGTACTAGAGTGTCATATAGTGTGATAGACCTCTTGGTGGTGATCGATGTTAATTCTAATTATAATGGAGGATATCAGTGTGCTCAATAGTGATGAAGATAACCTTTGAGTCTTCCTAGAAAAAAAGGACTCCTCAGTGCTAAAATACCAAAACTTTACCTACCCCCACCCCACCTTTTCCTAAAATTATAAGACCTAATTGATGGGATGGTGTTCCCACTATTTTGAAGCATCCAGGTAGGAATGACAGATCTTAGAGGAGATCCCTCAGAGTATGTTTGGAATGGAAACCTTCACCATTATGAATCACTTCAATGTAGTGAACCTAGAATTCATAGATGTCAATAGATATATATGGTTGAAGGTCCTCTATGCAATTTCAACTAAATACTTTATGGATGCATTTAGAATAATTCCCAACATGTAATAACTAGGCATCTTGGTGAAAATTATGGATTTAGAATGAAGCAAGTTGTGACACCAATACATGTACCTAAGAGGGAAAGTAACCAAGGATGAGGAGGATGACTTAGATTGCACTAACATCCATCCAATTTAAAATTAATTCATACTTAAGCACATTGACATGTTATACTATGAGATGAATCCAAAAAATAAGGGCATGAGCATCGAGAAGGATGATTACCTCCCCCTCCAGATCAGTGATTAAGGGAAGTAAGAGTTGGTAGCACTAAATAAGTATCCCCAAAATTAAAAGGGGGAGATACTTGAGGAGATGTAGGAGCACATTATATTGAATATCACCTCTAGTGATGAATCCACTCCCTTTACACCAAAGAAGAAGTGTCATGCCAAGGACTGCTTCACCCAAACAAAGGGAGAAGAAAAAGAAGTAAAAGGGGCCAATTACAATGCCCATAATAACCTTGGTGGAGATGGAGGTACAAGAGATGCATTAGGAATTGGAAGCACAAGAGGTGCATAAGGAAATGGAGGAGGAAAAATGAAGGATGAAATTTTACATCATTTAAGAAGTAGTAGAAGAAGAATCCAATGCCAAATAAGTTTAGGAGGCCCTCTAAGGTTGCAATACCACCATGATTAGAGAGGTAGAAAAGCTACTCAGTGCCTCATTAAAATATCCCTCCATATATCCTCTACAAAGTGAGGAAGAAAATAGAATATGGTGGAAAAAATGGGCCTCAACAAGGAAGAAATAGAGATGAAACTAGCACTAGAGAAAAAAGAGTGGATATGAATGTATCCAACATGACCCAAGAAGAGATTGATAAGGTTGAGGACAAGGAAATAATATATAAGGAAGAAAAGACCTTAGCAATAACAAAGATGAGGAAGACAAATAAAAATAAGGCCTAGAAAGAAAGGGCTAAGAAAGAAAAGGAAGAGAAGAAGGTTGCCACAAGTGTGTAACTAATGGATGAGAAAGAAGTAAAGGAACATAACACCCCCACCAACACAATATAAGGAGATGCACCACATGCACACCCAAGTAGTGAAGGGATACCTAGAGATAAGGAAGGTGATACTAGTGCCTTGAAAGATCAAATGTAGATCACTAACAAAACCCACTAGAAATAGAAGGGCTAAGTTGTCACTAAGGTAGAAAAAAAAATGGACTAAGGGGACAATTCTAAAGAAGAACCCCTATTATAACAAGAGGAAGGGACCTTAGAAATAAGTGCTAAAGATAGTGTTAGTTACAATGAAGAGGAAGGAGAATAGATGGAGTTGGACATTATTAAGGAAGATGGTGTTGAGCCAAGCCTAAGAAAAAAGGTACATAAGGGGTGGTCCAATGAATATTACTATATGTTTAAGTACCACCCCCTGAAGCTACCACAATAAGGATGTGCCAATAGTTAGCATTTACATTTGATATTTATATGGATGAGCCTCATTTCAAGGTTCCATAAAAGGCCATACTAGGAATAAAATAATTAGAATAAGGGCATGATTCCCTTATCATAAACCCCCATGCAATGAACCCAGTGAGGTCAACCAATACACTCATCTGGATAGCCTCCAAAGTAGCATGGAAGAACATCATTAATTATGTTAGAGATTCAATATGGAATAAGATCATGCTATAATTAGAAGAGGAAGTAAATTCCATGAATTTTAAATTTCAACAATTGGTTAAGCATGTAAAGGAAGCTGAGCCATCCCTCTTGGATGACATTAACACTTCAAACTTCTCAAAGGTTGACAATGTGTGTGTAGTAGTGCAGAAAACATTCCCAAGTTTTAAGGTATATTTGGCACCAAAAGAAGAGGAGGACCCATGCACCATAATAAAATAAGAGTTATCTAAAAATATTTAATAGGTGGAAGACCTCTTCATGCAATTTTAAGAGGGCACAAATATTGTCAATGCCATCTTCTAGAGCTTCTTCCAACCAAGCATCAGTCATATATGCATGCCTCAAAAAGTAAAAGGAGGAAAAGGAAGAACTAATGGTACATGTATACACTATGATTAGATTAGAGTGAAACCAAATAAATGTAAATGTCAATGCCTTGAGAACTCAAATCAAAGACCATGAACAAAGATTACAAGCACTCTTCTGCAGCTTGTAAACCAAGGCCTGTGAACAAGGGGAAATCCTAGATGGAGGAGTGGAAAAAGCTAAGGAAAACCTTAAACACTTCTAAGAGTTAGAGAAGATGGATGTGCTCATTCTTAGCACCACCTAAATAGAGATATATATCACCATTAAATAACTTAATCTCATCATTAAGGGATTTGAGGACTTTAACACTAAACTAAAAGAGAACATGCTAGATTTCTACGTGTCAAGAGCATTAAAAGACTAGTCTGAGGGTAGAATATAATTTTTTTATGGGGTAATGTTAGGCCCATTTTTGGATAGGTATGTATCTAGGCTAGATCAGTAGCTATCTTAGTGTGAGGTGATAATTTATAATGATTATTGTTCAAGCACTTTTTGTGCTAGCTAGAGGAATCTTCACAAATCTTGTGTAGCTAGTAGGCAATTTCTTGGCACCCAAATTTTGTAGATTATCTTCACAAGTGTCTGAACATTGTTACTAGAGTGAAAATTTCATAAGGTGATGGATTTAGTATAATGATAAACCAAGGATCTAGCTCAGTACCTAGTGTGCACCCTCCACATTGACCTAAAGATGCTTCTAAGTAATATAAAGCCAAAATCAAACTAGTATGTAGGGGATGTGAATTTTAGATATAAAAGCTATAAAAAATTGGTTCTAAAAATAGAGAATCAACCTCCATTGAAACTTAGTCTTATCAAAGGTTCCCAATTTAACAGAACATGCTAAGGCTGAGGATAGCTAAGTTTTACTAGTTTGCATACGATAGAGTAGTGAATTAATAGTTAACAGAATTGTATAGACCCTAAATTGGTTAATAGAACACACATATTATGTATTTTAATATTAATTTTATAGGAGAATCTAATTGGAGAATATGAAATTTTATTCACATTTAGCCATGTCCTCTCATTTCACTTGTTTTGGTCTTTCTTAATTCCCTAGACATCTTTATGCTTATTCTTGAACATCCTTAGCATTCCACACTGAACCCTTTCAATCCCAAGAACATATTTTAGGTCCAAAACCATCCCCCCCAGGTCCCAAATCCCCTATAAAATAGCACCCAAATAGAACTATAATGCTGAAAACCTAGGGTGTCTAGTTTTCACCATTATTGTCCAAGCCCAATTTTGGTACCAATAGTCAGGTTATTTCATAGGATGAGTCTTACCCATTTTCTTTTATTTGTGTCTAAGTTTCCCAATGTTGTCTAAATTTAATAAAATATCTCAAATTCAAAATAATGAGTCTCCTATATAAAGGACTACATAAGGTATTTTATATCTAACACTTACTATTTTGGCACATGAGACTTAATAAAATCACTCAATGGTATATCTCATCTTCTCTATATCACATATATATTTTCATGCTTGATTAAGGAAGGGCCTAGTTGAAATTCATATTTTCATCAATCATGCATGTTGATTATGCACATTCCCTAAGGGAGAACTACATTAGATTTGAGACCCTTGGCTTGAGGGTTAATGTAAGCAATAGTCATAATAGTAGGGGTTATTAATTGTGTGATCATTCTTCCCACAACCTAATTTCCCCCATTTTTCTTTTATTTCCTTTATTTTTTTCATGTATGTAGGTTAATACATGTATTAAAGATAGAAGATGACACATAGTATTTTTGCACAATCCCAAACTTTAATATTTCACTGAAAGGGTCTCATAGGGTTGCCAAGCATAACCCATAAAAACTAGACCACTAGGATAACAACACCAAAAGTAGACTGAAGTGCCAAGTAGTAGGGTGTCCTAAGTTTGGCACTCATATCCAATCTAGAAACAAAGTTTTGGGTCTTGTTTATGATAGTCTACCATCCTTGCATAATAGTTTTTAGAGTCTACATCATCTGTTTTAGCCCATAATAAGATAAGTTAATCTTTCTTTTCTTCACTTTATTATGTGAATTAAGTTGATCAAATTTCCAAAAACTTATATTTCACCACATCAAACCAAAATTCTCCCCTTATTCTAGACCTTTATTACTTAGGAATTCAACATCTAATTTCTTAAAAGAATAAAACATTTGGTGAACCTGACTTACTTTGGACAAACCTAAAACCCTAGGCACACTTAGGGTTTTTCCTTTTTATCTTGTGAAAAAATTTAATTATCCAAATTTTTATTTTTGTACATATATCATATTCAAAATTATTTTTATAATTTAAAATTATTTCATAATTTTTAAATTTTTTGAAACCCTAGTTCAAAACCCTATATTTCAAAACTAGGTCATCAAACAACAAGCCTTTCCTCCTTGCCAATTTTAGAAAACTATTTTGAATTTTTTACAAATAAATTACCTTATCAAAAATTGTTTCAAAATTAGTAGTTTCTTGTGCAAAAATTTAATTTCCAAAATTCTACTTTTTGTATAAAATTTTATGCATTTATTTTATTTCAAATAATTTTTATAATTTAAAATTATTGCATAGATTACAAAATTTTTAAAATGCTAGTTCAAAACCCTAGATTTCCAAACTAGGTCCTCAAACCTCAAATTTCCCTCCCTTATAATTTTTAGAAAACTAATTTAAAATTATTACAAATTGTTTAGGTTATCAAAATTAATTTTCAAAATTCAATGCTAGTAGTTCTTTGTGCAATTATTTGCTTTATAGTAATTTTCAAAATTCTCTTTGGTGATAAAATGGCCACAAAGGCAATTCCTCCTCATCCCATATATAAATTTATAATATTTTCTTAAAATTATGACAATGATTACACAATTTTGAAAATTTGCACATTAGCTAAAACTATAGAAAATGATTTCATTTATAGTGAAGATAATGACTATTGTTGTAATGAACGATATGATGATGTATGTAATGATGAGGGTGAATCACAAATAGATGAATCTTTTTCTCTTAAACCCATCTATTTTATTCCTTATTCTAATTAAAATCATTTTGATAAATGGTAAAGATACTTCTCACCTCATTCTCATAGGCACAATGCACCAAATGTATAAATTAGTCATGCACTTCCAAGTGAACCTCTTATTGGTTATGATTTGCTTCAATATGAAACTAATCTCTCTCTCCCTTTTGCTACTGCTATGTTCAAAATACAACAATATAAATGCAATATAATCAAATTACCAAATCATAGTTTAAATTATGCATCATGTGTTCCTAACTCTACTCTCTCAAAAGAATGTTCAAATGATAACTCTTATACTCTTATGTTAAGAATGATAAAAATGCATATACTCCATCCATGGATAGCATAGATACCCATGATATTCTCAATGCCAATGATAACTTATTGCATATTATAAATAAATTAACTCTTTATCTTACACCTCTCCCTAGTATTGATGGAATTGATAATGAATATGATAGTGAACATGTAAATAAATATGAGAATGAAATCAAATAAGAAAATGATACCTCAAATTCTACTATTTCAAATGAACAAAATTTATAATGTGACAATGCATGGAATAATGATGACTACTATTCATATAGTGAAGAATAAAATGCATCTCATGCATCTAACACTTATCTCACTCCTCTCAAATCCCATGTATGCCAAAATGTTTCTTCTACTTCCATGAATGATTTTATCTCTAATAATGCAAATGTTAATGTTAATAACACATCTAATAAATTATAATGTGATTCAATAAAACATAAAGATACCAATGAATTTCCCAAACCACCCCTCATTATAGTATAACCTAGATCTCACTCGTCACCTAAAGATAATGGTAGCCCACATCCCTCTAGTACGATCCAAGCTACCATTACTCCTATGGTTCAAGTGAGCACACCTCCTCTTCATGATCCACTTTCTAAATATATCATTCCTATGGTTAAAGTTAATAATCAAATTAAACTATTAAATGAACCACTTCAAGATACTAATGTACCATCCCAGGAGACCATCTCTTGGATGCATGTAGTTGGTAAATTACAAAACCAAGTACATCTCCTTACTTTAGAAAACAAATCTTATAAATCTTCAATGTATGCCAATGATCTACATGGAAACCCTATTCTAAATACATTCATAAAAGTTGTATTTCCTAATCATTTCTAGACACCATCATTACCTCACTTTGATGGAACTAGAGATCTATTCACACATCATCAGGGCTTTTGGAATGATTTACCACCTCATTAAAGTCCTTTAATTATACTCAAGTTGTTTCAATAGACATTAGTGGGGGAAGAATAGAATTGGATCTTTCATCTACTCACTATTAGTTCATTTCACACATATGATTACTTAGAGGAGGCATTTTTCACAAACTACATTATCAACATGGGCCCTCATGTTACATATGAGAAACTTGCCCCACTACATCAAAATTATTCAGAGCTAGTTAGTGAGTATATCTTAATATTTAAGGCTCATTTGTTAATATTGATATATAAACTAGTAGATATAGAGATTAAACATATCTTTATCAAGGAACTTCACCAACCTCTCCTCGAACATCTACTATATTAGACAAATCCTTATTTTAGACATTTATGTTACATAGTTCTAGCTTTGTAAGAGAAATTGGGATTAATTAAGGTAGATTCAATCAATTGAATCACTCTAAACTTCATAATAACATCTTTAGATATAGCTCTTATCACTCATCATCCACCATATCCTAGACAAGACATGAGACCACAACCAGAAAAGTAGCCAATTAAGAATAAAGAGAAAGTTTTCAAAACATAACCTATAGTATGCACTATAGAGAAAAATAGTAAAGAACCACTATAGTTTGATTCAGAGCAAGATAACCCATCTATCATATTATCAACACTACTAGATAGGAGGTTAATCACATTACCTTCTATTCACCAATGAGATCCACATCTCTTACATAGACAACCACATCAGCCTATTTGTAATTATCATTATATCCTTGGACAGAATGATGATAACTATTATGGACTCAAATATTGCATTAATAGATGTATTGATCAAGTAATTATCATATTCACACATGGGGCATAGAGATATCCTCCATTATGGAACCCTAGACCTCATTCCTTCATGAATTAGTCATCTCAAGACATTCTTTTACATGAATCATTGGTCACTCATCATGAGTGCAAGCAAGTTTTAGGATAGATTCTCATAGGAGATCTCTTAATCCAAATATTCAAAAAGTTTAGAAACTAGTAAAACAAAAGCAACCCACATATAGCAGTGTAGTCTATGGTATACATAGTGTAATTCCATAAACATATCTAGTAGAGTCACATGCACTATAGTAGAGTACTGCTCTAGAGAGATAATCATTACAACCAAGTTTTTAGGGTCCTATCTCACATATAAATCCATTATGATTAAGACTAGTTTAACCCACATTATAGAGTACTATTCTAGAGAGATATTCACTATAACCAAGTTTTTAGGTCCCTATCTCATGTCACAACCCATTATAGTTAATATTAAATGATCCCTCAGTATAGGGATTATCTCCATTTCAACATATTACACATTCATATACATCTAGTAGAGGCCATAGGGTATTGGGTTATAGATAGATGAGCCTTCTTCATATTAGACAATATCATCTATAAAGCATATTCCTACACAATATGAGCAGTATGGGCACTTGTTCATGTGGCTGACAGGATTTTGATAGTGATATAACATATATTCATTTTAACATTAGTTTATAGCTTCAATTATTAGGGTAATGATGGAGCCAAAGTTCTAGCTAACCTTTGTATTCTTGAGCCACTCTTGGGGAGGTAATTTTCACATAATGCTATCTTACTTCCCCCTCCTACTAAAATTTAACATTCCTAATTTCAAGTAGCCATCCCTAGCCAGAACTAGACTATCCAATCTAGAAATTACAAATTCAATACTATCCAAATATTATTTTACCAATATTCAAACCAAATCAAACTTAACCAAACCATACTTTACCAAAAACAAAATTAATTTATCCACATAATTTACAAATTCACAAATTACAACACAAATTTTTTATTACATATGATTACAATTCAAAATAATTTAGCCTAGCATCACAACTATCAACACATCACATCCAAACATATCTTGAATAAATCACATCGCATCCTAAAATTACACCTTACCAACCATATCAAAACATTCTAATCATGTTTCCTAAGTACCAATTTACCAAGAAAATTTGAATTCAAAATCAAATACAAGATCAACCATTTATAAAATCAACCACTTATAATCAATATACCAACATATTCTAGAATTCATAACATTAATACACATGAGTCCAAAATCAAACCAACACACACACACACACACACACACACACACACACACACACACACACACACATCATAAAGTTTTCAAAAAATATACATCATATCTAGATACAAGTCAATCATGGATAGGGGCCACACACTCAATCTCAGTCTCACTCTCTCCTCCCATGCTAGTCCCATAATCCTCTCTTGCAATTGATGATCCTACACCTCCTCAAGCTCCTCAATGCCTCCTACATTGAAATCCTACTCCAAAAACTAACCATGCTTCTCATGTAAATCTGCATATCATCATTGAAGATCCATGTAGTCATCTACAATCTTTTTGCTCACCATGCCACAATTAAGTGGAGGCATCTTATGCCTATCCAAATCCACTCTAAGCTCATCCCTTTCTCTCACTACCCTAACATATGCATTATTATCTATAGTAGCCTAGTCAAATAAATGACCATATACACCAACTATAACTATATCTCTCTATCAAACCTTCCACCATGACATCATTAGGAACATGTCATGTCAACTCATGAAGTTTCAACTTAATGATAGTCTCCTAGAACTCCTCATATTCCCTCCCCACCCTAGTAGGTGCCCCATCTTGATCACCTTCCACTCCACTTGCACACATAATAAGGAAAACACTAGATTAAATATGTACTTTCAAAATACAAACTCAAGCATAAACATAAAATTAATTCAATTATAATTACTGACCACCTCCCATCATCTAGATTGGCTCAAGATCCTCATATGTTGGAACATCCACTCTATTAATAGGGTAATATGGATCCCACCACTCCCTAGTCCACCATGCAGTATATCCCTTAATGCATCCCATGTCATCCACATTAGGCACATCTATAACAATAACATATGAATCCATAGGTAAAGGTGCCAACTCAACATTAATAATCCTCACATGAGCTCCTACTCTCTCTAGTGCTTTTGCACTCCTCAACCATGCCCATGCTATAGGAGGAACATCCTATTGAACTCCAAACTACCTTATCATGGACTCATACTAAAAGTACTAATAAAATCTAGGGAAATGATCATGTAATCATAAATTGACCCTAATATACCATATCTACTCTCCATCCTCAAGCCATCTCAGGAATCCTCTATATGGCTTCCATATGATATCATGGGCCACCAAACTATCTAGCACCCTCTTATAGTGATCTATCCCATGGGACCTCATACCCAAATTACTTGTCCATCACTCACCAAATGATTATGTATATGCCCATCTCACCCTTGGTAACCCAATAGGTCACACAACTACTATGTGCTCATATGCCTAGTAATTTAACAACATGGCCGCACCCACACCATTGTTAAATGCCTCATGAGTAAATCTATATAAATCCTTATATAAGTGGGTAAGCATGGTCCTACCCCTTGATAATAATGTACCATACATCTAAATACTTTGAACCAACCTATGCATCCTATAGGCAATAGACACTCCACTTCCATCCACTACAACAAATGAGGCCAACAATAAAGCTTATCATTTTTTCAAGCATGGAACACTCAACTGCATAATCACTGCCAAAAGCACATCACTATCACTACCTTAGTGATATAATCCTATAGGCACCCTAGTAAATTATCTAGATTCTTGATCAATGGCATCTACACCCATATCATCCTACAATGACACATGGCCCCCACTATTTAGTAAATGTAAAATCTGGTATACATCTTCCAAAGTAATACTAATCTCTCTAGTAGGAAGCCAAAATGTACAAGTTTTAGCATTCCACCTCTCACATAAGGTGGTAATTAGATACCTATCCCACTTTATGGTACCCAAGTCACATATATGACCTAATTTGGCCCTATCCATTATAACACGCTCATCAATCGATAATGGCAACATCCTTATTGTCCCCATAAACTAGCCCTTAAGGAACTCTATCATCCACACCTTGCCCTACAAAACACACTAGAAAGTAGTAGATAAATCAAGTAACCATGAAAAGTAAATAACTAAATTATATAATAGAAAATAATAAATCAAAAACTCAAAAATTCATCAACAATAGACATTAGCACTGCAAAACACTAGTGTTAGACAATAGTGCCAAAACTTAGACAATATAATTAAACCTTGGATAGTAGCATTACCTCTAGGAGAAGAGCACTGGAACTAGTCAATAATATTTTAAGTAACTCAAAATAACTCAAAAATGACTAAAATAGGCTTATAAATAGGTAAAAATCAAGTGACGAGCTTACTCACTAGGCTAATCTCCCTACCAACCTCAATCTAGGTTACCAACTACTCAAAACGTGTCACATAAGGTGCTCATCTCCTTGGAATCTTGAACTCCAAAGCTCCAATATCTCAAACTTGTCACCACACAAAGGAACTCAAATTCAATCCAAATTACTATATCAACCAACTATTCTATTCAAAAATTAAAACACTATTTTGCTTATAACTAGATCACCGCAACTCCATTTTACAAACCATTTTGATCCTTAGAATTGTAATGATGACACCTTCAACATCACACAATATCTACTCTTTCACTAAGTCATCTACTTACTATAGTATTCACACACCTTTCTAATTGTTACCAATTAATACTTGTTTAAAACATCCAAGCAACCCAACCTATTCAAACAATCAATCAAAGACACCTTTCACTCCTAGTAATTCAATACCACTAATTCAACACTAGAGTCTCAATACATTCAACACATACCAACCTAGTTCTTATACATTCCACCACTAGTCATCACTTTTGGTTCAACCTCCTCCATCATAGATCTCATTCCTCTCCCCAAAAGGGGCAATCATTCCTACTATTCATATTATTACACTTATCCAACACACATATCTAATCTCATATATGGATACAACATGGTTTTTACACCTCTAGTATTCAAAATATCAGCATTACTTAGCTCAAAGTAGTTGAGATTATATAGTGGTTCATATCACATTGGGTCACTTAGCATTACTTAGTTCAGATTAGTCAAAACATATAGTGATTCAAACTACATGGGTCATTCAACATGGTTTTCACGCATCCAGTATTTAAATTATCATCATTACTCAGCCTAGATTAGTCAAGAGTATAAAATGGTTCATATCACATTGGGTCACTTACCATTACTCAGCTCAGATTACTCAAGATTATATAATGAATCAGATTACATTAGGTTACTCAACATTATTTAGGACATTTAGAGGGATACACCTTTGATTTATAGATATATAGACTATCTAAATACCAGATTTAGGGGTATGTACATTATTATATGCCTCACACATATAACTTCATATATCATGACAAAATTACAAACCAAATAGCAAATTATGGGCATAGTGTAGGGCACATTACCTCCATTTTTGCACATGGGACATGACACGATAGATCATATCACATGTGGTTATACAAATTTCTAGATTATCTATATGCATCACTCACATACTAGATTTGGGGGCATGACATAAGTGTTCATGTCCATTATCTTATAGGACTATACAAATTAGGATGGTAGGACATATCATTTTCTTCTCACACATTTACTAATATTTTCAATTTACACTCATGTATTACTTAGGTTATCACTAGGTTAGACTGCATTATCATCTATAGTGATTGGTCCATAGTATTACTCAAACTCAAACCTAGGAGTTTGTGTGAGATAGAGGATAAGCATTGGTTTTGAACCTTTGATCACTTCTCAAATCTAATTCAGATTTAGTATAGGGGCATCTATTACAAGGATTCCTTCTTTCTCTAAAAATTATTCAAATTTAGTACAGGGGTCATCTATTATATAGATTCTTTCTTTCTCTTAGAATTATTTCAAGTTCTTTATCCACTTTCTTGGATATGAATTTGGACCTTTTTAGCACACTTCACACAAGTAAGTTCACGTATGCATCTTCTTTCTTTCTTTTACTCTAGAATTTTATTTCATTACATCACTAGTTTAAAATGGGGTCAAATGTATAAACCCTAAATTGGTCAAGCAAACACACATATTATGTATTTTCATAGTCCTTTCATAGGAGACTTTGAATAGAGAATATGAACCTTTATTCACATTTAGCCATGTCCTCACATTTAACTTGTCTTGGTCTTTCTAGATTCCCTAGACATATTTATGATTATTCCTAAACATCCATAGCATTTTGGACTAAACCCTTTCAGTCTCAGGAACATATTTTAGGTCCAAACCCATCCCCCTAGGTCCAAAATCCCCTAGATAATAGCACCCAGATAATACTATTGCATTGAAAACCCAAGGTGTCTATTTTTCACCATAGCCATTCAATCCCAATTTTGGCCCCAATAGTCAATTTATTTCTTAGGATGAGTCTTAACCCTTTTATTTTCTTTGTGTCTAAGTTTCCTAATGTTGGATAAATGCAATAAAATATCCCAAATTTGAAATAATGAGTCTCCTATATAAAGGACTACACAAGGTATTTTATATCTAGCACTTACTATTTTGGCACATGAAACTTAATAAAATCAATAAATAGTATAACTCATCTTCTCTACATCACACATATATTTGAATGATTGATCAAGGAAGGGCCTAGGTGAAATTAATTTTTGCATAAATCATGTGTGTTGATTATGCACATTCCCTAAGGGATAACTACATTAGATCTGAGACCCTTGGCATGAGGGTTAATGTAGGCAGTAGTCAGAATAGTAGGGGATCTTGATTGTGAGATAATTATTCCCACAAACTCATTTCCCCCCTTTTTCTTTGATTTCCTTTATTATTTTCATATATGTATGCTAATACATGTATTGAAGATAAAATTTGACACATAATAAGACTTGTAGAATCTCAAGCTTTAATATTTCACTGATAGGGTGTCACAAGTACCAAGTAGAACCCAAAAAATCCAGACCACTAAAACAATAGTGCTAGAAATGGATAACAATGTTGAAATTGGAATAAAACACCAAGTAATATGGTGTCTTCAGTTTGTCACTCCTTTCTAATCTAGAAATAGAGTTTTGGGTCTTGCTTATGATAGTCTACCATCCTTTCACAATAATTTTTAGACTTTGCGTCATCCATTTTAGCCTAGAATAGGCTAAATTAAAATTTATTTGTCTTCTCTTTCCTATGTGAATTAAGTTGTTTGAATTGAAAAAAAACTATATTTCACTACATCAAAATAGAATTCTCCCCTTATTTCAGACCTTTATTACTTAGGCATTAAACATTTGATTTACTAAAAGAATAGAACATCAAGCATAATAGATATAATTGATGTGTGCTCACAAGGAACCAAACTAAATAAAGAGTTCTTTATATTTATAGAGCATTCATATTAATTTTAAGATAGATTAAACCTTATCATTGAACATGATAACATAAAACAAGGATAAACATAATAAATTAGATAGGTAACTATGAACCAGATATCATATATTGATCTCAATAAAGGGGGTCATCAACTTCTTCATACATGAGTAAATATTTATATTTATTCCATTTACGAACTCTTCATATTCTTTTTTATATGATGGTGCCAAAATTGGGAGAGTGTTTATCTTCTACACTTTCACAATTTGAGAGGATAGGACAAAATACACAAGTTGACAACTTCATATATAACACATGAATATTCAAAGAGAAATCATTTGCAACTTTCTTATCTTGTTTTGTTCTCCCAACACTTTCATTAACTTAAAGTTTTGTCTCATTTTGAGACAATCTCATAGGTTCATCTCTCTGTTTACTAAGGGTAGAAGCTTGAAAAATTGGGTAGACTAGTAAGAGTCACAGTAATCACTCAAGGTGCCATTTCTAGTTTTTACCTCTTTCACACTACTTATTGACCCTTTCATATTTTAAACTAAGAAGTGTATGAACCTACCACCCTTTTAGGTTTTCAATAGGCTTTCATAACTATGTGGCTACTCTTTATGGGGTTTTAACCATCTTGGCCTTACTTGTCTCACTAATCATCCCCAATACAAAAAAACTATTCAAAATTGTATTATTTTTTTTCAAAACTTGTGCAATACACAATATTAAACTAATGGGTGGTGGTGTATCTAAGGAAGAAGGATGGACAACAAGATCCTTGACCATTTTCTGAGTAGCCATGCATTGTGTAATTGTTGGAGTTTAGAGGGTGACATGTATATAGGAACATTGAGCATTGAAGTTACCTTACTGGAGAATGAATCCAAGTTAGTTTTGAATGCATCCTAGTCTAGCATGAATTTTTAGACCATGTAAATAAATACATGCATTGGTGCATAACTCCCAATGAGTTCCTTCAAGTCATAATTTTATACACCACTTAGGTTGGCCATTATATTAATGACCTTCACTTGGATCTATGTACTCAACTGATCTAACTTTTTTGCATGTCTCTCTAGCCCTTCCCTTGTAAATGCATAGCATTGTAGGTCCTATTCTTAACTTACCAATCAATCACAGACATTATTTTGAGTATTAAATGATTACTAGAGAGAAATTTTAGTTTCATCAGTCAATGTAGTAAGGGTGTGTATGGCTATGTGAGCTATAGAAGCTAAGTTAAGTTTGTGTTATACTTGGATAGGAAATTGTCAAGCTACTAATTCCAATCCAATATATTACATATGAGTTGGTATGATTGAAGGGCTATGATGTCTAAAATAACTTGGTGGTCTTCCATTAGAATAATCAAAGTTGTGGTATCATTGTTCACACTATAACCTAGGTTTCTAATTAAATGTAATTTTTGTGTCACACACCAATCATTTGAATGATATGTTATGAGGGCCATCAACCTACTATGGTGTGACATGACTTGTTTGCCAATAACTTGAGAGGCCAAAACTAGACAAGCATTTTCAATTGCTTTGTCTTTTTCATGTAGTCATGCCTTTAGTTCTATGTTCTCAGACTTTATTTGAACCCACTCTTATTATAGGGAGGACACCTTCTACATAATGGATTCTTGAAATATTGTATCTCCTTTAATTATTTCATCAAAGGTAAACAAGAGACATCTAAAGATGCCTCTTGCCTAACTAGAAGAGTGGCCAATGTGGTCATCATCACTACAAGATCCTAGTATGACATGGTTGCTAGCAAAAGGGAAAATGTGGTGTGATATGTAGTGACTATTGGGACATCCCAAAGCTAGACACCTCTTAGTGGAAGTTATGGTAACTAAGTGTGTGCCTGTGTCATGATTGGTACTTTCTATTGTACTATGTCCTTTATTTCTAGTTTAACTTGTTATGCAACATCCTTAGCCATTATCTATTTTACCTCTTCCTCTTATTTCCTGTTTATCTCTTTTTCCCTCTTATTTTCATCTTTTTATTCTTGTTTCTTCTTCTTTTCTTCATCTTGTCTTTTCTTATTCTCTTCCTCTTTCTTACTCTTTTATTCATCTTCTCTCCTCTTTTTGTCTTTAGCTTCCTCTTTCTCTTTCTTCTCCTTCTCATCTTATTAATTCTAATTATTTTCTTGTTCTTCCTTTGTCTTTTGTTCTTCTTCTTCTTTCTTTCTTTATTCTTATTCTTGCACAGTCTAAGCTTATGCTTGTGACTATGATTACTATTTCCACAAGACTTCATCATGTTTATCCTTTTTGGTACCTTATTCTACCTATTATTGCACTTGGCTTGTTGCATCTTGTTTCCATTTTTCCTCTTCTTCATTTTCCTTCTTCTCCTTCTCTTCTTGAGATTTTTGTTGTGTAGTGGTTACTATTTGGGCTTATTGGGTCATATCTTATGTCTTTGTATATCTACCTCTACATCCTTAGCCTTTTTAGAGGCCTCCACTTCCTTAATTTTATGTGTTATTAGCTGGTGATTTTATTCTTCTTCTTTCTTTATTTTACTCTCTTCCTTCCTCTGCCTATGTTTAGATACATGAGTGTCTTATTCTCTTGTAGCTTGTTCTTTGATGGAGATCTACTTCATTTATCTTTATTCAACCTCCTACACCTATAGTAATGGTGGGGAGTCTTCAAGGTGTACCTTTAAGCTAGGTACTGACTATTTGCTTATTCTTATGGTGACCAGTCTTGCCATGGTGGTGGTACAAAAGTCTTTAGGGTGGGCTTTAGTTTCTACTCAGTAATAGACTATCCAAATGTGTATTCCTCCAAATTCGGGGAGACTCTCATCTTCTAATATGTTCTAGGCCTACACACAAGTGGTTCTAATGGAATTTCTAGTAGGGTTGTTAAAATGACATCTAGTGTATATGTTGGGGTAGATTGGAGATACAAGAAGTCTATTCTATGCTGAAATAACTCCTCATCTTCTTTGATTATATCCACAATTATGGATGGTGGGAAAGCTAGAAGTTTCACGCACAAGTTTGGTGGTACCTGCTTTCAAATTTATACCATGTGCATTGCCTTCTAAAAAAGGAACTCATTTTATTATTCCTTGTCATATTAATCCCTAACCATATCTACCAACATGACTTGGTAGACTTCTTTCACATCAGTTCCCATATCCATGAGATCATAGGGCATAATAATTTGTGGCACTTTTGGATCATATTTCCATGATGTGTTACATGTTATGCATTTTTGAGGAGGTTACACCATATGAGGGTCTACTTTACATTTCCCCATCTATTATTGTAAACTATATGTTGGTTATGAAGTTTTCACTACAAGAATGTCTATACTCAATGATATGGATTACAGTGGAGTTGCTTACCTTGTTGCATGCTCTTTCTATCTGGCCACCTTAGCTTACACCATTTATTTTGTGATGAAAAATGGAAGTAGTTTAAAGGTTGAATGTGGCAGCTCATGGATCATACTAAAAACTCCCTTTCGTAGTAGCATCATATTGGCATATTGTTTGAGATACTAGAGGACATTTAGTGGGACTAGAAGGTGTGTTTTAATGAGATCTAAACACTCCTTCCACCATACTTTAAACTGTTGCTCATGTACGAGGGTTCCTCATTCTTATATCCATATGATGTTATAAAACTATTATGCTGGCCAGTAATCTATATGTGGATGTACTTCCCCCTTAGGAAAATGCCACTATTTGAAGCAAAAGAGAAGGATGAGAAATTGATACTAAAATGTCTACCTCAGATTATTGTGTCACTTATCAATATTTGTGATCAACTCTTGTACAAAATACTTAGGCTAGTTAAATTTCTCACCTTAATGGATCATCCAATGTGCAATGTCTACTACTCCCTTATGTATCTATTTGGTAGATTTGGTTGTTTGATTAAGGCATCTAGTGATGCATTAAACCAAAATGCACATAGTTTAATTTGGGATCTCATCAATGAGGATCCCTTGGTTTTGTCACACATACTGGTCTTAAACTTTTGGTTAAATAGAAGGTGTTTTTGTCTTGTAGGATAAAAAAGAATCTTTACATGCAGGCATACCTAGAGATTGATCCATGGTTTATGTGTTGATGGCAATAATCTCATTTGGTCCCAAGTATATTACTCCCTCATTTTACTATCCAAGCAATAATTGAACAATTTCACCCATGTCACCAAAGTTTTGCATTTGAAGTAAGAACTCAACATTTGTATTATTGAATCTATGGGGAACTATGAGGATGAGTAACTATGTAGTATCCATAGGGTCTAGGTAGAATATATTTTATTCATATTTACACAAGTATGGAAAGGTCTTTTGATCAATATATTTTATCTATTGAAGTGCCATATCAATGCCCATGGATTCCTTGTATGCTTTGGAGAGAGTTTGAATCAATGGCATGATAGCCATGGTGGCATGAGAAAAATTTTGATTGCTTTTGAATGCTCTATGTAATGGAATTAGTTTAACTATTAATATTTGCATCTCTCAAAAATGTGCTAAGTATGAAATGTGATTGTGAAGTTCAAAACTTAGCTTTTATTATTTTTCACCTCTTAGCTTCCATATCAAGCCCATACCTAGATGTCCACTCATATTGAATGTAATGGTAGATGTGAAAATTTCATTTCTAATCTAGCCATTAAAGTAGTTATTCATTGGTTCATGTGTGGAGTTACATTATTATGCCCTTAGGTGTCCTTATAAGGGTAATCAGCTATTGATGTTGACTAGTTATCAATTTGTGGAAGATTACATCTATTGAACCTTGGATTTTGTACTTGTTTTTGGTAGATGAACATTATTTGAAGGATGTATTTCTAATGTGATACTCCCAATTATTTCCTATAATTAATATTTTTTAGTCAATCCACAATGAATTGATGTGAAAAACATTTTGGGCAATAATTCGGGTGATGATTCTAGTCCAATTGGTGGTAGAACTTTTGAGAGCCATAAATTTTGTACCATAGCTCCGTTGGAATCCCCATTTGAACTATTAAAGGGATAATAATGATGAGAATGTGATGAGATGGTGTGGAGCTATGCTCAATGGGGTTTTATCCTTAAAATCCCAATAGAAGTGTCCTAAATTTTAATTTTAATAGTGTAGTCTATAAATAGTAAGTTTTTAAAAATAGTAATTTCTTAAATTTTGTAATGTTGTAAATCATGGAAGTCAAACCACTTCATCTCCCTCAAGATTAGTGACCTTCCACATCCTCCACTTTCCTTCAAAGTATGTATAAAAAATATGTAGCCCAAAAATTAAATCAAACATCTCTTCTTAGAGATATTCATATATTTAGATCTATAAATTTGATCAATAAAACATCTCTTCTTAGAGATAACATTATTAAAATTATTTTATTCTTGTTTCTTGAATTATCTTTCAACCAATTCTCCTCAGTTTTGGATCAATGGTATCAGAGTGATTTGTCTTTAGAGTATATGATCTCAAGGATGAGGTTAGATTATAAGAAGCTTGGGTGGAAAAAAATAGAACCAACAAAATATCCACCTATTTTCTCTAAATGACCTCAAATAGTGAACATTAGTAAGACATCTGATCCTTTCAAGCAAATAGTGAATGAAGACCTCCAATAGTAGAAAGAAAAGATGGTATAATAATTCACCCAAATTCTCTAATAATCCCTGATGAGAAATTCTAGCTCCTCATCTGCAACTCCACATATTTTCAATGCCCCAACACCCTTCAAGGTTTAGGTGAATTTTTACATCCTTACATTTGAAGGCAAAATCAATGTTGATGTAGTAGAAAACTGGTTGGATCAATTTTCATCTCATTTTTCTATAGATAAATTCATTGATAAAGAGAAGATCACTTTTGATTTTTTGAAAGAATCATTGCCTATCAAAAATTGGTGGGAAGTGTACAAGAAGAGATTCAATACAGATGATATTGGCCTTGAGGTGGAACCTACTTGGAACAATCTCATAGAAGCTGTAAAAGAAGAATACTACACCATTAGAGAATATGATGATTTGTCTATAGAGTGGCAACAACTTCACCAAGGTAAGGAGCAGTCTATTTAAGATTACACTGACATTTTTCATTCTCTATCTGTGAGATTGGGCATCTAGAAAGGTGAGAAACACAAGGTTCTAAAATATCATGGTGGACTACAATGGTATATATGGGGGGAGATAAAACTCTTTAATTTGGAAAACCTTGATAAGGCATATAAGTTTGTGGTGAAGATTGAGTAGAAGCATGGAAGAATGAATATGAAGAGTCAACCTTCAAAATGGAAAAGTGACAAAGAAGGTCAAACACAAGGCCAAAATTGGAAGAAAAAGGAAAGAAAGATTGGGAATGGTGTGATTACCATAAATCTGAAACTTACTCCAAAGAAGAATGTTGAGCCATCAAGTTTTTACTTTCTGAGTCACAATCCTCAACATTTACTACTCTACCTCATACACACCTTGTAGTCAAAGAGGATGAAGAAGAGATTATAGATGTTGAGCCTAATTCCATCATTATTTCCTTATAGACCTATGAAGAGAAGCTAGATGACAAGGAAAGGTTATTTCACTCTAAGTTATGGGTGAAAGGTAAGCCTCTACATTTCATTCTTGATAGTGAGAGTTAAAAGAATTTAATCTCTACTAATGTTGTGAAAAGCCTAAATCTATCCATGAAGCCTCACCCAAAGCCATATAATATTGGATGGTTGAGTCCAAGGAGAAACCTCTCTATCACCCACCAATGTCTTCTCTCATATGCAATAAAACCTTTCCAAGATGAGGTCTTGTGTGATGTGGTCAATCTAGATATTTGTGATGTACTCCTTTGGCAACCATTCATGTATGATTGATATGGCATCTATGAATCAAGAAATTAAAGGATCACCCTCACTCTTGAAACAAAACACTATAGGGTACTAGAGGTACCACCTTCTACATATATCTCCTTGATTAGTGCCAAGAAATTCATTCTCATGGTGGTCAATCAATATAAATTCAAAAGGGTTGATATTTCATCCTTAACTACACAAAAAACACAATAATAAAATAAAATGTATACCCAGTTGAGGAATTTCATGGCCTTCCATTCATAGACTAATGGTCAGATAGAAATGGTGAACAATCGGGCCCTACACAGCTCCACAAAACACAGCTCCAAAAAGCATAGTCCATTCTAAGTATGCATTAGGAATCAAATTAAAACATAGCTGACATACTTGATGACAAATATTGATGCAATGGGTACCATTGCTTCTCAAAGAGGGAGGAATGATCTGAGAACTTATGAGAGCCATAACTTTTGCACCATAGCTCTGTTTGACTCTCCATTTGAACCATTAGAAAGTTAAGAATGAGGAGAACATTATGAGATGGAATGGAGCTATGATTAATGGTTTTTGACACTTAAAATCTTGATGGAAGTTTCCTAAATTTTAATTTTAATAGTGTAGTCTAAAAATAGTAAGTTTCTAAAAATAGTAATTTCTTGAATTTTACAATGTTGTAAATCATGGAAGTTAAACCAATTCATCTTTGTCAGGATTAGTGACCTTTCATATCTTTCTCTTACCTTAAAATTATTTATAAAAATAGATGTAGCCTAAAAAAGAAATTAGACATCTCTTCTCAAAGATAGGTATATGTTTGGATCTATAAATTTGATCAATAAAACATCTCTTCTCAAAGATAGAATTATTACAATTGTGTTATTATTGTTTCTTGAATTATCTTTCAACTAAAGCTCCTAAGTTTTGGATCGTGAATTCTCTAGTTATACACATGGCTTTTCATGTGCACTTTTAGTGCACATAATGCTTGGTCTATGTATTTGAAAAATGTCATTTACTAATATCATCTAAAAATAAACAAACATAAAACAAACACACAAAAAACATAAAAAAATATGGAAATCCTAATCTACATGGTACTAATCAGCACCCACTCAGTTTTTGGAATGAGATCAATAGCTATTGGTGGTAGGGCTTAAGCTTATAACCATTTACTCACCTTGAAAATATGTTTCCTTGTAAATATCTTAAAACTATCAATCCTTTCTACATTAAGTCATGTATAATGTAAGGCCCTTTCCATCTTATTTGTTATTTTTCCTAGGAATGCTCTGAACTAGATATCATACAATAACACTGGTCGATCTTTATGAAATTCTTTATGTCATAGGTTCCTATCATGCCATGCTTTCTAACTTTATTTATGCACTTATTATGTCCATAATTATCTTCATCTAAACACATTATTCTTATTTAGTTCCAAGAGTTTATTAGTGAGATAGTCTCGCTTTCCTAAGCACATAACCATAGTGATGCATATCCTGGGTACTATATACTCCATTGCATGACTGCTTCTAGACCATACACCAACTAAAATGGTGTAAATCATGTAGCCCTTCTATAGTTTGTGTGATATTCCCATAATATCATAGGAATTTGATCTTCCAAGTCATCTACCTTAACATCTTATATTTTTGTGAGCATTTTCCCTAGTACTTTATTGGAGGCTTCAGTCTATCCATTCACATGTGGATGATAGATAGTGCTTTTGTGATGGGAAATCATGAATTCTTCAGTCAAGGCCTTAATAGTATTATTGAGAAAGTGTGTTCCTCTATCACTAACTAGTTTGATTAGACATCTAAACCTAGTAATGATGTTTTCATTAAAAAAAATTATTGCATCCTTTGCACTGTAGCTAAGTGTGGTAGTAGCTTCAACCCATTCAGTGAAATAGTCTATCATAGAAATAATATACCTAGAATTGATATGCTTTCTTGGAGGGTTGATTGGTCTTACAAAGTCAATAACCCATTGTTCAAATGGCTACTCCACTAGGAGGGTTTGAAATGGCATCTCATCTTTATAGAATGGTTTTCCCATATGTTTCTAGACATCATAATGTTACACAACTCTATGTCCATCCTAAAACAAATTTGGCCACCATAGTCTGTTCTATAGAATATTACTCACTATATCCTCTCCTAAAAAATGTCCTCCTATAATTCCTTGATGAGATTCCTCTAATATTTGAGGGAGTTCATATTTGAGGACAACCTTGTTTAGGACTTCATCCTTCCCCAAGTGATATAGCAGTCCTTTAATGATAGTATATGGTAGTGCTCTAATCACAAACTAATTTTTGTCCCATTCTTAAGAGTACATAGGGAAGATTTCTTGCTCAAAGAAGTTAGAAATAACTTTGAAATTTTTACGAATTGTAGTGAGATGGAAGAGGTGCACATCAAGTGACTCTTATTTTACTTCTTTTGGATCTTCATCATTCAAAATTTGATTGAAGTGGTCAGGTCCCATGTTTTTTCTACCTAGTTTTAAATTTATCTAGAATTAAAATTCTTGAAATAACATCAGCCAATGCGATATTTGTCCTCTTATCATTAGTTTATTGACCAAGTATCATAGATCTTGATGTTATATGAAAAATTTGAGTGGTGTCACTAGAAGATAGTTACAAATTTCTTATAGTGCGAACATAATGGCAAATGTTTCCCATTCTATGGTTGTATAATTTTTATCTGCATTGGATAGTTTTTGGATATCAAAGTGAATGGATGATCAAGCACACCATCTTTTGGATATGTAAGTATTTCACCAAATATGATTCCTAAAGAATCTACATGTACAAGAAATAGCTTAGTCTAGTCTATGAAAAAAATTATAGGCATAGTGACTAGTCACTATTTGAGCTCAATGATAGATGTTTGGCATTCATATATCCATACAAACTTAGCATGATTTTAAAATAGTTTTTTTAATGGAGATGATATCACTATATAGACTTTGATAAAGTTTTGGTAGTATCCTATATGTCTGAGAAAGGAGCACACTTTAGTGAAACTAATAGGTGATGGCATACTTAGGATTACTAAAATTTTATCTTGATCCACCAAAATGCCATCACTTCAAATAACATGTCCAAGTAAAACACCAAAAGGTGTAAAGAATAGACATTTATTCAAATTTATTGTGATGCACAAATCTTGACATTGTTTTAACATCAAATGAAACTTGGACAAATGCTCTTTATATAGGGATAAGACTACCCAATCATCTAAATAAACTTCCAAGAAATCATGGATGAAATCTTTGAATGCTATGAATACATCACAAAAGAATACCATAGGTTCATTATTAAAACCAAATGACATGAATTTGCATGTAAAATAACCCCACTCTATTCTAAAAGTTGTTTTGGCTCTATCCTCCTCTATTATCAGAATATGATGGTATCCATTGAACCCATCTGTAAATGAATATACTTTGTGGGTTATGATAGACTCCAAAACTCCATATATAAATGGTATGTGTAATGGATAATTTATGTAGGCATCATTAATAATGTATTAGTCTCCATATACCTATATTTCTCTTATTTTATTAGGATGTACTAACATTAGGCATATCTAGTCAACTTCTTTACTAGATAGACTATTCTTACATCCTATATTCTATCCATTTCTACTCTTAATTTTAGATTCATATTGGGGTTGAGTTTATACGGTCACTTCTTGATTATATGTGTGTACTATTTCAATTTAATATAAATCTCACCTAGAGATGGATTGACTCCTAGAACCTATAATAATTTAGTGGGGAATACATCTTGGTAGTCCCTCAAAAGTTGTAGGGCTTCTTAAATCTTAGTCCCTGTTCAATAGTCATCTACACTTGATAGTTTTGGAACCTCCTCTATTTCAATATTAACAACATGTTTCCTAAGATGATACTGATATATATTGCATTTTCATTCATCCACTAATTCTTGGATCTCTTATTGCCCTTCTTTCTTTCAAATTTGGATGATATGTAACTTATCTGCTTTAGTTAGTGCTACGTTAGTTTCCTTGAGTGGTTATATAGGCCACTTGGTTCTAAATAAATCATTCAAATCTAAATATACATCAAAATTAGAGTCTTCATCATCATCTACCTCATCTTGGATTTGGTGAAAAGGATACAACAAAGCTTGTTCTTTAGTCTTATTAGATTTATACCTTTGGAGTGTAGAATTAATATCAAAAGCTAAATTTTTTTGCACAGTTGATTTTGTTATGGTGCTCATATATTCTATGTACCCATGTCATAGAAAGTACTTGAGTTTCTAAAGTGCATTATGGACTAACAGATTTTCATCTTAAAATATAAAAGTTTATATGAAGTTACTCTGCACCTATGCCAAATGTTTGGTTTCTCTCCAATGCTCCCAGTGCATGTACCATGCTATAGGTAGTCGATCTAATGTGTAATGAAAAATATTAACCCAATGCTTAGATGTCACATGTTCTACATTATATATTTCAACACATTTATATACATGAAACTTAAGATACTCTCATTATTTAAAAAATGGACAATTAGTGTGGATGAATTTGGGAGCTAAAATATACTAATCATGAGTTCATAGGTGTCATCCCACTCCAACTAATTATCTTGATGAGTTTCCCACCAAGTTGTAACAACTCATTTCAAATCAAAGTTTAGTGCACTAACCCACTGATTAACATTTGGAATATGGATTTGTATTCATAGAATAAAATAATAGATGTACTCCATTGCATAATATATAGCTAATTGGAATTCATGTGTAAATACTATCCTCATGAGTCTAAGTTCATGGTCATCATGGGCCCAATTAAGCAGATGCATATCTGAATCACCACTGAAAGAAGAAGATGTTTTGCATGGCACTATGCCTTCCCTTATTGGTTTTATGTAATCTTGCATGTGATCATTGACCTGGTATAGGAGATCAACTTCTGAGTGAGTGGGAAATTTTACAGATTTGGAGGTTTAGTCTTCACTAATTAACTATTTAAAATTAGCTACATAGATTCTATTTTTAGTCTACATTATTTTTTTATGTTCAATTGCTAGGTAAGTATTGACTTCACTTAGGGTTTGGATTGTTGGTATATGAAGTTGCATTATGTTATGTGTAGAGAATTAGGATTTTCCTTCATATTGACCTTCATCCATCTAGTTTTTTTCAAAACATGTGGAGAGTCTAGTTCAACAAGAATTATATATGGCTTATGTGCTCTATTAAGGGGAATGACCATAACATTATCACCTTGATGTGTCTCAAGCTAGTTGAGTACTATATTGATAGTCATGTAACCATCATACACCCATTTCTTTCCCATTAAGGTAGGGTAGTGTGTTACCATAGTCTTCATGTCTATGACCTCAAAGTCTCCTCATAGAGACAAATTTTTAACTTTGATCTCAAAAACCTCCAATCAACCAATAGGCTTAACTTTCCTATAGTTAGCCAAGCTCAGAGTTATTAGACTATAGTCTAGGGTTGGTCATCCAATATTTTCCCATGTGATTTGGGAATCATATTTACTATGCTGCCAAAATCAAAGATAAAATTTGGAATTTATCTTGCAACTTTAATATCAATCTATGTATCCACATCCCATGGTTTCTTCATGTTGATGTACCAAACTAGATTTTCTATCTTTTATTGGCCATGTTACACACTTTCCAAAAGATAATGTAATAAGATCATAATGTTATGTGATATGTCTTCATTAAATAGAGCGATCAAGATTTTTAGTAAAATTGTTAGCATAATGACCACTCCATCTTATCATATGATGCACACAATTTGACCATACATTTACACATCGATAGATGAAACATTATCATCAGTAGTTTCCTATTATTGAATGTTTTTCAACAACTATGAAACTTCATTCATAAGACTCTTTTTTATGGCTAGATCCAAGTATTTATCTTGTCTAACCTTCATAATACCCTAATCTTGAGGCATCTCAAGTGGAGGGAGTCCTTTTTTTTGCATGCTATTATCATGTCACAACATTTAGAAAGGCATTTTCTTTAGGTTCAACACTTACCATGTTTAGATTTTGGATAACTTTGTCCTTCCTCTACTTTTCTAGAATAGGAAAATATTTTGTATCATGTTTATCACAAACTCTATAGTATGCACAATATGATTGTCTATATGGATTCATTAGGTAGTTTCTTTGAATGTGATTATAATCTCCACATAGATATCATTGTAGAGGAAGTTACTGATAGGTGTTTCCATGTATGCCTTAGTATACTAATCTATATCTACCATGGCATCTTCCTCTATTAGATTGATATCCTCCTCGATATCATCCTTGTGGTTACATATATTTCCATTATTTATACTATTGATTATTTTCTCCCATACTCATATATTATTATGTAGTTGATGGAGTCCAATTTGATTGTTATAGTTGCATTATGGGTGAGCTCTAAGATGCTAGATACTGATATTAAGGGGATGGGGGTGTCCAACTCAATGACTAAGGGGTCCATCCAACCAGACCATGAGGCTAGTACTATGGTGAGCTCAAAATCCATTTTGAACCTATCTAGGTCACATAATTCTCATCAACCTCTAGGCCTATAATTATTTGCTTTGCTAAGGAAATTTGCTATACTATGATGGTAAACATATTTTTGGAGATTACCTCTTTATGTGCCTCTAGAAATCTATAATTCTTCACATCATGGGTAGTTAATTTATATAAATTATAGTAAAATTATGAGTAATTTTGATATATTGTTGTATTATATGGCATTTTTTCATGGAATGACATAATACTTATAAAATTTCACAAAAATCCATCTTTACTTTAGGATAATCATTTTGGTGGTGTCCTTTTTCACTCTGTGCACCACAAGTTCAATTTAGGATTTTATATTTCATGATACTGCTCTATCCTTTTCATGAAATCTTATAATGTATTTTAAAATTTGGAGATAGCTACAATATTTTCACCATAGTCTTCATTTTATATAACATGTAGTGCAGTAGCTCTGATATCTACTTTGGTTTCATATTGAGTTTGCATAGTGGAATCTTGCCTTATAATCCTTCAATAATCCATGATTATTTATCTTTATCTATTAAAGTGAACTCTAATTTGTTCATTACATCCAAAAATATGTTATTCATAGACCAAATCTCTAAACTTCTTCTTGATCACCTTCAAGTCCTATATTGTCTGGATAGTGCATTTCTTAATCTTAAATTCTATGATTAGCCAATCCTAGACATCTTTTAGAATTGAATTTTGGAGATATCTTTTATATATTAATTCCATCACTATCTTATCTATATACCCTACTAATTTTAATTATTTTATGTTTTCATCAGTGAGGCCCTTAAATTACCTCTTCATTTTGCAAGTTAACAGGTATTGTTCAGAGTCCATAAACCCATCATAAATGGTTATATTTAAGAACCCTCTTGACTAGTTCAACATAGTGGCTAGTATAGATGGAGTCTTATATGTTTCTATTATTTGAGGTGATTGTAGACTAAGTGTTCTTGCCTATGTACTACTTTATGCACTAGAGGAATTTTCATGTGCACTCTACTTGTCTACACTTCCTTGCTATTATTGTTTAACTTCACTTAATCATATATACTTTAAAGCCTTCCTAATTGATTTTGTTTAGATTTCCATGCCCCAATAGTTCATGTGATCTAAAAATTATTTTTCCAAACTCTTGTCCCCTTGTTCTACTAGCTAAAAACTTCCAGGATATATAAGATTGGGCTACAAGGATGCATACACTTATGGTAAATAATCCTTTCCAATTACTTTTTTCTTTATTGTGCTTGAGCCTATAATTATCCTATGACTAAGTTATATTTACTTTTTTAATTATTATTATTCTATCAATACCCTTTTATGTAGCTATGCACTACTTCTATCTTCCATTAATTCTACTCCTAAACTACTCTCATATTATTCCTCACACATCTCTTCTTTTACTTGATCTTCATCTTCTGACTCTTTCTACTGATATCCATCATCATTCTCTTTATTCAACCTTCACTCATCATCCCACTCATTGATTTTGTGCACTCATTCATCAATTACTCTACTACTATTCCTACTTTTATTCATAGTTACTTGGGTATCCATCTATTTATTCCATCTACACTATTGTCAAAATTCCCTTTTTTCTTTTGAATCTTCTTCCCTTACATATCCATTATAGATTTAGGCTTAAGATCTAGTCACTCATCTATCCATCATTCACCATCATGTACAAACATCCCCATAAACCCAAAGTAATTACTCCATACTAGCTGGAATAGGCACCATGGCATTTTCCATCACCAACATTTTTAACAAAAGAGTTAGTCATTATAAAAATTTCCCTTTGAATCCTTGTACAAAGCAATCCTACACAACCTTGAATTATATATATATATATATATATATATATATATATACACTAAAAAATTAGTAGTGAATCAATATATAATGGTTTTAACCTAGTAATCTATCACTCTTATTGAATAAATTTCTAGTTTTACTAATTGGTTTATCTTTTCTTCAGTCCAAGTAATGGTTTCTCCCACTCTAGGATGGAAGCAATATTACTCAAGTCTTGTCAACCAATTAGCTAGTAATTTGGGTAGCTCACAGTACAAATTTTCTTATATTTTTTGTATATATGTTTTTGAATGATTTCACTCATAGTGAGACCCATCCTATTGATTTTTCTTCTATGAAGTGCCATATTTTTTGGTCTAACCAGGTTTCAATATCTCATTATCCTAGTAACCATCTTATCATAGTTCTCCATGAAGGAGTGTTTCCATGCTCACTACAACATTATTAGTAGAGGCTCCTAGTTCAATTGAACATGATAAGGATGAGGATAGATAAGTTATATTAGTTTGTATAGGAAAGAGTAGTGAATTCATAGTTAACAAAAGCATAATAGAGATAATTGATGTACGCTTGCAAGGAACCAGATTAACCAAAGAATTATTTAGATGTATAGAACATTTAGAATACTTTTAAGATAGATTAAATCATATAATTAAACATGATAAAACAAAATAAGGATAAACACAAGAAATTAGATAGGTAACCATGAGCCTAATAGCATATATTGATCTCAGTAAAGTGGGTCATCAACTTCTTCATACAAGCATACATATTTATAGTCATTCTAGTTCCTAACTCTTCATATTATTTTATATACAATGCTACCAAAATGAGGAGACTATTTACCTTCTATCCTTTCACAAGATGAAAGGATAAGACAAAATACATAAGCTAACAACTTCATATATAATGCATGAATATTCAAAGCAATATCCTATGCTACTTTCTCATCTAATTTTCTTCTCCCAAAACTTAGTATTAATATGGGTGCCTTTGAGGTTCCATATTGTAGTGTCCAAGCTCACCTGTGATCCTCCAATACTTTAGTAGTTTTAAATGAGCATTTTATCTATTTTACTTGCTAAGTACTTTGTTTATCTGAACATTATTTAATAAAGAATGGTGTTTCCCTTAATTGAGTATGGATCTGGTTTATATGGTTGTAATTATGTTCTTTGAATGTGAATTAATTATGTAATGTTTTTATTAGTTTTAATACTTAGACATTATATATGAACACTAATTTCTAACAAGATTTTAGTTTAGCTAATTAATATCATCCTTGTGTAAATGATGACATCAACATATTCTATGGAAATAATCTAAGTGTAAGAAAGATCCCACACCAAGAGATGATATAGTACAAAGATCATGAGCTTGAGTATGACCTTTCAATCTAAAATTATTTCATTGAATCCTCAAAGTGATTTAATGATGCTAAGCTAAAGGAACCAAAGCTTGTGCCCATAAGGTTATAAAACTACACTAATGTAGACTTGAACTAATATGACCAAAATAAGCTCTCTAAATAGGATTTATACCTACACACCATTAGACTCCACTTAGAATGGCATTCACTAATAACCTTTCCAACCCATTATCATAATGACCAAGTCCCTTAAACAATGAGTTACACCATAACATGATTAGCCCAATACGGGCCCCAGTTCTTTCTCTATTATGTATTAGGTGAGTGAATAAGACGTGCACCTTATGTGAATTGATTTTAGTGTAGTTGAGTGACAAATGTTGAGTGTTATAGGATTAGTTAAGGTTTATAGGTAGTTATAACAAGTCTAGAACTGAGTTGGATAGCCAGATAAGTACCTAACAAATTAAATGACTTAACTACCTACTTTTCTACAACAAAGAGAGAAAAATAAGATAGGAAGATAAATTCATGAGATTCCCATCTGATTAGATCAATTATAAAATAGATAAGTAATGACACCAAGTTCACAAAGAATGTGTTATCATCTTCCTTCTTAGTATTCTAGGATATGTATTGGAGTAGTTCTTCATAGGGGGGTGTAGGAGGTCTTTTTGGCAGTTTAGATGCTTTCTTTATCATAAATCCTTCTCAAAGAGTTACAAATATAAATCTTGAGGGAAGTTACAAGTTTTTCAATAGAAATTTTTCACCCTTGAAGATTACATACTCCAACCTTGATCTCTTGTAACTCTTCTTCTTATTTATGAGATTGGTATTGAACTTCATGACTCTTTCTTTCTTTATGATCAAGGCATAAATTTAAAAGTAAGTTATAGTTTTTTCCATAGTAGTTATCTATTATACATTATTAATTTAATGAATATATTATTTCAATTTATAAGGCTTTGAAAATTCAATGAAAGTCATATTGCAATTAGTTTATGGTTTAACTAGTCAATGGAGTAGAGATAGAGCTTCTTTGACAAGGAGATTCCAAGTAGGCTTGAGGAATGAATTATATACACACACACACACATACATATATATATATATATATATATATATATATATATATATATATATATATACATATATATATATATATACATATATATATATATACATATATATATATATACATATATATATATATACATATATATATATACATATATCTATACATATATATATATACATATATGTGTGTGTATATATATATATATATATGTATGTATGTATGTATGTATGTATATATATATATGTATAGATATATATATATGTATATATGTATATGTATATATGTATATGTATATGTATATGTATATATATATATATGTATGTATGTATATAAATACATATACATATATATACACATACATATATATATACATATACATATACACATAAATATATATATACATATACATATACATATATATATCTATACATATACACACACACACACACACACACACACACACACACACACACACACACACACACACACACACACACACACACACACACACACACACACACACACACACACACACACACATATTCTTCATGAATCCAAGATATTTTTGGATTATGTTTAGATGTTTTCCAAGGTCTTCTAATACACTTTTAGTTCTCTATTCCTTGATATAGGCCCACACTTGGTTTTCTTAAAGGTATATAGGTCACCCTTCTTCATTTGGGCCTATCTGGCCACTTTTATCCTATACAAAAACTATGAAGCTTTCTTAAGTGACTTTAATATGATATAAAAAACTTTATATTGGATAAAATAATATATAAAACTATTTAGGAGAGCTCACCTAGCTTAAAGCCTTGAAAACTATCTCAAGAAAGAATTTTTTCAGGGCAATTTATGTAAATATCCAACTCACACATTCCAAAATTATACTCATTAATATTATTAATAGATTTTAAGTTCATACAAGAGGCTTATAGGCCACCTCAATCCATATTGAGTGGTTATAAGTATTATTCCATTGGGTCACATTTAGGGTTTAAGGATGGTTTTAAAGCACTTGGAGTTTTAAGTATGATTCATAAAGTTGAAGGACTTAACATAAGAAAAAATGACAAAAATATTTAGTAGACAACAAAATCCTTATTCCATGATAATCTTATTATCCCATACATCTCCTTGTGTGAGTTTGTATGTACTAAAATTTGACTTTCCTAGCCATACCAACATGATTGTGTAGTCGAAGAAGATGATTTGGAAAGAAGATAGTTCAAATCATTTGGTTTGGATTTGAAAATCCATTTTAGGTTATGTGTAACATCCTATGAAGTATCCCCATGGTTATATTAGTGAATTTACCCTTTAAATCATTGGAATATGCATTAATCCCTATGTAAAGATTTGTACATAGACCTACTCAATTGACCTTAACAAGGCTTTTCCCATACTCTCTTCCTTTCTCAATGGTTCCAAACTTCATGGAGTTATTTTAAAATATATCAATCATATATTTTCAATCTTAAATTTAAAAAACACTTAGGATCATGTAAATTTTATTCATATTTCATACACAAGCCTCTATGTGACCATTTAGGCATTTTAGGCCTAATTATCCTCTTTTAGCCTTTGACTACTTTTAATCACCTTGTAACTCAATGGGAACCTTTTGAAAATTTATGATTAAAATTAATATACCTATTTCATTTTCATTTACCTCATGGTTTCAAGTAGTGATCAACACATTTTTTTTTACTAACCTAAACCTTCCCTATACATGCTTACTACATCCACCTAACTACAGGTTTGCCAACCTTGAACTCCATAGGCTATAAAAAATTATTGATATATTTTGGCCTCTTAAATATCTCACTCACATATATTTTTTCCTTCTATATATCTTTCAAAACTTTCAACCATCCATTACTAGCATGTTTTTTGATTGTGCTACCTATTATAGGCTTGTAGGTGGCCATTTGCGCAAAAGTCTTGATTCATCCTTGTTTGGTCTTCTTTGAGTTAAGATGAAAAATTATTGAAGTATGGAGAAGGTAGGTAATTAATTTTTTATGTATTTTTTTTCCTTCAAGTGTGTTTAAATAACATGGAACAACTCTTGAAACTCTTCATTGTCCTCCTCATAGGCTCACATAACCATCTTGACTTACACAATCCTCTTTGCTCATACAATGCCTTTGAGTGAAATATGAACTATGATTTGAGATTAAATATGAAAAAAATGCTAATTTAATAACCTTGAAATGACATTAATAAAGTTATTTTTAATACCAATAAAGGGTTATGGGTGTCACTCTTTTGTAGAAGCATGACTATAGTTACTAGTGTTGTTTGGTGTTGCATTGAGCCTCATTTACTCACCATGAATCTAAAGAGGTTGAATCATAAATATTATAGAGACTAATGAAAATAATGGGAATACATTACATTTTTTCCATAGACCAATGGTGACATGCAAGTATGCAAACCTATAGTTTCATAAACTTTCTTTGGATTAAGCTTGAAGAAGATTAACTTTTAAAACTTGATCTCTAAGGATTTTCACCCATGAGGATGGTTTTCAAGATCATATGAATATGAAATTTTCCATTCAGTTATTTTAGATGATGAGAACAAACACTCTTCTTGACAATATCTCTCTTAGCCATGTCTACAACTTCATACAATCCAAATGTATATGCATAACTTTTTATCTCTCTTGAAGATAATGAATCCAATAGTGCCTAAATATATATAAGATATCTTTAAGGGATTTTATAATGTCTCATTTCAACTTAATAATTAATTAAAAACTCCTCATATATCCCTTAATTTGACTATCTTGAGCCAACTAACAAAATAAGACTATTTAACCTTACACCAAACATGAACATGGATAAACATGAAAGAACATGATATTTCAAGGGCAAAGGAGTGTTTAATAGTCCATTAAAAATAATTATCATACCTTCATCTAAATTCAAAAATTTACACTTAAAATAAACTTACCTTGGTGGGGTTTTGAGTCTTTTTTATGTTCCTTAACTTCTAAATAAGTATTCATAAAATTAAGGAGCCTAACCAGCCTATAAATGCCAAAAAGTAGAAGGGAATTAGGGCACCCTCACATGCATAAGATCTTGGATCTCTAATTTCTCTCTCCTCAAAATTCTAAGTGAAAATTGATTGATTGTTTGAGCTACCAAGAAACCTAATGGAGAAATGGAGTGAGTTTTTTACATTATTGGCTTTACATCTCCACTTGTATGAATTTAGATCTAATAAGTATATGGGTACCCTTGGAAGAGATTTTTTCATTGTTATTCAATACAAACCCCCTAAAAATATTTATAAATTATTTTTTTCTTAAATAATTCTATTGTTATACTCTTTTTAACTATTAGAGATGATGAACCAAGTGACTCTTCAGCTTCCCTTGACCTTTAGAGACATGGAGGAGTGCGTAAAAATATTTTACACCTATTTTTGCCTATAAATATTACATTAAATCCTCATTTATCTTTTATAAATGGTGAATGGAAGTTATATAAAGAATTACACTATTAGAAAGTGTTTATATGGACACATAAAATCATGATGTCAACATTTGATATTAGATGGCTTAAAAAAAACCTATATCCATTAACCAAACCTTGACATATTTTATTTTCTAGTAAGTGTGATCTCAACATTGGAATGCATAATAATACCAAAGTAATGAAATACCATAATCTTGTCAAAATTACATTAAAATATCCAAATTACTTTAAAAATAATATGATCAACTTACTAATTTTACTTTTTTGAATAATTTAATCATATTTAGATCATATTTATTCCTTAAAGGTTTACCACCTTATCTCCTTGAGAATGCTTCATCATGGTCTTAAATTCTAATTAAACTTAACTTTGTCAAAATTACCTTAAAAAATGATAAACATGTAATTTAAGATTAAAAATAATGACTCTTTGATGACAAGACCGAGTGACTTAACTTAGCTACCAATTAGACCATCCTAAATGACCTTGTAATCTACCAAGGAAGACACACCACCTATCATTATAGATCATTAAAAACTAATTCAAGGACTTCATAATGCCTATCAACAAAGTTAAGGTCAAATAAATCAAAGTTTTTAATGACTCCTATTCATGATAGATAAATTTTTCTTAACATCTTAGGTAACCTCCTAGGATTGCATGCTTTATATGCATCTAGACTAGTGGCATTAAAAATCCATTGGGATATGAGGGTCATGAACTCAACTTGAATTAAATACAAAATGAAAATTATACTTTTCAATAGCCTTGAAATAAAATGAAAATTAACTCACTCAAATATATACCACACCCATATATGTGTCACAAGACACTTGGAAGAAAGACAACAACATAAAGTAAACAAACAACATGTGCAGTAAGGACTTAGAGAAAACAAACTTATAAATGTGACCCAAATAACATGGCTTAAAATGTATTCCATTGGGTGGGATACTCAAATATTATCCATCAAGCCTTGCAAGTTAAAAAGAATTATATTCTTTGTAACCAATACAACATAGGGCCCACTCCACACTGTGTTACACTTGGTATGCTTACTAGGTTTGGCCCTATATTCATCCCATTTCAACACAAGATATCCCACTTGGTATGCTCTTGAAATATATCTCTTATCAAGGGTAATATTTTATTGGGCTTGGTGATATTACATGATATTCATAGCATGATTTCTTATCTCTTCTAAGGCCATTAATTCAGTCAATCTTATATCCATAAGATCACTCTCCATTATCTCAAGTTGATGAGCTATCTCAAGGGCTAGTTTTTGAATAAAGATAGGTAGATTGGATTATCTCCCATATATAAGCATGTTGGGTAAGTTTTCAATAGCCTCCTTACGGGTGATCCTATTAGCCCATATATATATCCTTAACTTGGTATGACAAGTACTTTGATTATCCTTTATTTTTGTCTTAATAATTTTGATCAAGTTTTTATTAGTGGACTCAGCTAGCCCATCCCCTTGAGGGTAGTAATTAAAAAAATAACTTAGATAAATTCTATGTTAGAGAGCCTAATAAATTATTCTTACACCATAAAATTCTACATCATTATATAAAATTATTATTGAAATCACTCCAAATCTAGTCACTAAGCCTTCATATAAGTCAAGAATTGAATTTTCACTAGCCTCCTTGAGAGATATGAATTATACCCAAATTGTGAAATAATTATTGGTTGTAAACACCCATTTAGGGATAACACTTTAATGTGTATTTATCATGACAATGAAATTAAGACCCCATTGCATAAATTGATGGTCTAATTGAATAGGATTGAGAGTAAGGGTTGCAATGCTTTGTTTACCTATAAAAAATGCACACTTTGGACACATCCTAAACCATGCATAATATTAATTAAACAAACTAGGCCAATAATACCCAACCCTAATTACTTTTCTTATTATTGTTATCTAAGGTGAAAATGTCCTCTAGTTGGTCCATCATGGAATTGATCTAATAACTTATCAAAATGATCAGTTTTAATACATGTTAACAACTTTCCATTAAGATCTCTCATAAAAATAACTCTATCCACAAGAATATGGGGTATATATTACAATATAAAGTATCTTCTCTTTACTCTCTCCAATCCTATAGGACATGTTCATAGGTTTGACCTCATAAGTCCAATTGTCACCCCTACCATTTGAGACATTACTTCTCATGTTGTTTTCATTGTTAAATTGTGTGTTGGTCCTGTAATTTCTTTGATATGGACATACAAATCCTTGATTATCATATTTTAGGGTAGATTTGATGAAATTAAGGTTTAGGTCATCATAGTAATTTACTTGCTTAGCCTCCTTTGTGAGTAGTTTCAATATGTGTCAAGAAGTGAAAAGAGTTCGAAACATACTAATAGGAATTATGGATTGTATAAGAGTTATGTCATGCTTTATAATTAATTTAACTAGTTAGTGATAGGTTTGACTAACTTAATGACCTAATTTACTCCATTTTGAGTCCTTTTATGTCTTTTAGAATAAGTTTTTAATGTTAATGATAGTCTAAGTTTATAATAACAACATGGTGAGCTTTTTATGGCATTAAAAGTATAATGGATACATTTTTCATCATCTCCATCATGCTTCTCAAGTGTTTCAGGTAGTTTAGTGTCGAAAAAGTCTATTTTGAGGCCATCCATATAATTCTCAAGGTAAAATTTAAAATAATGAATATTCATGACCTTATTTGTACATTAAAAGGTAAAAAATTGATTTAGAGGAGGTTTTAGGTATTAAAATGAAAAAAACCCATTTTATCTCCTATATCAACCTCCTTGGTAGCTCAAAAAGGGCAGTTTTCAAATACTCAGTACCAAAAGAGGAGAGAGAGAGTTAGGAGAAAAAAATATGAAAATTTTTAGGGGTATAGGTAATATTTAAATAATTTTAATTGGTTCATGTATTTATATCCTCTTATTTATTAACAATCACTAAGAGTGTTAGCATGTCACTATAGCTTATACATCCAAAAAGGGTCTATTCTTTCACCTATTTATCCATGTAAAAAATGGTAGATAAGAATGAATTTAAGGATGATTTATATAGGTCTTGGATCTATATTTTATTTTTGTTTCATTCTCTAATTCATATCCATGAGGTACTTTCACTTGGAAGAAGAATACCTTGGTGTATAGGTGTTTCAGTGTGTTCTACTACAAGTCTCTATTATTCTTCATGGTGATCATTATTATAGATAATATAATGAATAAATGATCATAAAAACAACTTATTTCCATAGTTTCATTTCTCCTTTATCTTAGATATATTTTGGCCCATCTTCTTCAAGTGTGATGCTCTTTAGACACATAGTCTATGTTTAAAACAATTTGATGAAGATTTTCATGTTTTTGAGCTCAAATTACAATTATAAATCATGGTGAATGGTTATAATATGTTATTGTATTAATTTAAGTGTATAAAAATGATAATAAATATCCCAAACACACTTTCTAATAATAATTTATAGTTGCCCCCTTCAATTGCATATTGTATGGATTGTAAGAGTAGGTTTGAAGATGTTAAGAGCCATGGAGAAGATTGATACATATAACCTTTTATTAATTTTCCTTGATTACCTCATTAAATTCATGAATTTTAACAAATTTTATTAGGATTATCCAAGTCTTCACTTATAATCCTCTTGCATCACTTGATCATACTTCCAGTCTGTACAGTGGTTGTAGAGTATGTGGGAGATTAAAATGTTATTATTGAGCTCTATGATACCTTAGAAGAAATGATGGTGACATGAATAATTAAAATGTGGGTGATGACTTGAGAGGAGACTTAAGATCCATGAACATCCTATACATAATCAATGAGCTTTCAAAAGCACCTACAATAGTTAGAGTTACACCATAGAGTGTAAAAGAGGTTTTGAATAATCATGGAGTTTCACCTCAACAAGGTTTAAAGTGTATTAAGTGGGGCTATATCAAGTAAAGTAAGAAAATCAATGTGCACTAAGTGAATCCAGTCAAGAAATACAATTGAGAAGAGATGAGTAACTTAAAGGTTTTCCTTATTAGCATAAAATAAGTTAACTTTATGGAAGTTAAGGTAATTATTGCTTCCTTGTATCTCCACCATTTAGTCACTCCTATGACCAAACTCATGTTATTTCAAGCAATGGAGATTGTTAAAGAAATAAAAATATATATTAAGTCATTTTGTATCAAGGAAACCAACCTATCATACATTCCAACACTATCAATAGTTTGTATAGGGGCAATACATTCATCTATAAGAAAAGGGTCAAGTTGACATGAATATTTCAAGTATGGGACCTACTAAGAAATATGAGAAATCATGTTCAATGTTTGGAATTTATGTCAAAACTCCTATATTTCCTAATGATAAGTGGAATAGATTCATCACCCACATGAGAAGACATGTAGTACTTTTACAGACTATGTACTTATGGTAAGTCAAATAAGAAGAATACAAGTGATTTGAAGTGTTGGTAGAGGGTGTGTTTGAAAAATGTTTGAAACCTAATTTAAGGTTATCAACTCAGAGTTCAATAATAATGAGGGGTCAAGCATGCTAATGTGAGGTTCAAAACATATTAGACAGAGGTACAAGTGCCTATAATAATCACCTACAACAATAAACAAGAGAATAGAGGTCTAAGGATGGTATTGATGTGTTAGAAGAGCTTATTCAAAGGTCTAAGAACACCAAGTGATAAGAACATAAATTAATTAAGGAGAATAAATATATGATGAAGGACGTAAGTCATATGGAGCTAAATTTGGTCAAGAAATAAAATTATAAATATTTTATTTGGATAAATTAAGGATATTCACATAATGGAAGACTTTATAGCTTATGAAACATCTAGAGTCCACTATAGATTAATTTGTCTTACATGATTCAAAGCCATTCTTGAAATGACTACACTTTTATACCTCATTAAAACATATGGTATGAGTGTGAACAAAGAAGGTCCTAACCAAACTTGAAAAAAGGGGTTTGAGATAGAGTTTGAGAGACCTTGAAGGGATTTGAACCCATTTGAAACCTTATTCTTGGTCTAAGAATATAAACAAGGTCTTGGTGGTAATGGTTTACTCAATAACCTCTCAAAACAACACAAACATATTATTCAAAGAGGAAAAGTTTCAAATAGGACACCTTACCTTAATTTCTCTAATGTAGTTCTCTATCTTACATAATTTCATGCCACAATAGAGGTATTTGAGGTTTAGGATAGTCAAATCACTTCATCATTGAAGTCTAGGACTAGAGATCAACATACCTAGGCAATAATAAGTCATTATGATGATTAAATGATGTTTTAATTCATTCTATGATTGACTGAAAACATTCAGTGTATGCAGTGCCTATTAGACAAAACTTTTTGAAATAATTTGCAAGTGGAGTTAATGCATTGATGAAGAGTGAGATATGATCTCAAAGCATGAGATGAATCCATTCAAACATAGAATGGGTCCTAGTGATATCCAAAATGGATAAAGGTTGTGAAGTATAAAGTATTCAAGCATGATGTAAACCTATAGATGACCGTTCCTAGTAAAAGCATGGTCTTAAGCATTTAAAGCCTATTGAATATCTCAAGGTACTTAGACATACTATAATTTTTAAATTATCAAGGAGAGTTAGAAAAACCTAAGATAACCCTAAATAAATATTAAGTAATATTAAATCACACATCTCTTGGCATATGGTAACCTATAGGTTCTTCAAGCAAATAGTCACCTACAATTATGTGCTAATAATTCTGAGATTTATTAGTGTAGGAGTGCCTTAAGATAATAAATTTATATAGATAGGAAATTTTAGAGGATATAATAGGTTTAAATTGAATATATAATGATTTAAAATTGATTTACAGTTTCAAGTTGATCTCACATTGAGTCCAAAGCTAGATATTGCAGTTCATATGTCCTTCAATCTAATGCACCAACTTGTGTAGTGAAGAAACCATGATATGAAGAGATGAATGGTGGTATTATTGGCCATGATGATAATATTAAAGGTTAAATTAAATTTAATAAAGGTTTTAATTATTTTTAAAGACACTATGACCATCTCTCGAGTGGTTGCATACACATAGTAGTAAGGTAGTTTATTGATCTAACATTAGTTGCAACAAGTATTATGTTAAAGCCTCTTCATGAAGGTTTAAAAGTTTAAATACTAAGTGATCATATTTAATAAATTATTTGATTCATAATATCATACTCCATAAAAATTTTAAAGGTAGATAATAATGGGTAAGGTTGGGCAAATGGGTTTAGACTATACACATAGTCCTAGATTGAGGGCTAATTTGGAGAAATTAAAGGGTTGAACATGCTAGAGAGGTGATCTAACCTAAAAAATTGGTGTAGAGGGTAATTAATACATATTTTAAGTTTTTTTTACATATATTTGGCCTAGATAATAAGGGATATACCCTATATTATGTCTCAATGCTGAGACACTCTCCAAATAATACATTATGCAGACTTATCCATGATTAGAGAAGGAAGAAAGGTAGAGATAAAAGAGTATTGGAGATGGTATGAAATTGTGTGTATATGTTTAATTTTATGTTTAAAAGTGATAAAATACACATAAATCATATCCATTGTTCATATGATACCTTCATTGTTGAGAATAACACCTACAACTAGTCTTGGCAATGTGTGAGCTAGAAGGAAGAAATGAGTAAGTACAACACTTTAAAAAGTTTCAAAGATGGTGAAGTGAACTGGGAGGATTGTAATGATGTTTTTAGGCTTAATTATTCCCTATAAAATATTAATTTTCACTCTTATACCCAAACACAAGAGTGGTAAAATAACTCAATCACAGACCTATTGAAAACTCAGGCAGTCAACTAGCTAGTTTTGGGAAATTTATGTTTTAAGGCCTCTATAGACATTATATAGCTATGAAATTTGATAATTTTTTTGGTAATTAGTGTATTAAAATTTAATTTTTTTGTAAATTCCATAACAATAGTGTACATATTCACTATTTTGTCTAAGACCTGGTCTACTCCATTTACAAGTTCTCTTCAAGAGACCTAGAGGTTTACTTGAGCTCAAAAACACAAATCAAGAATTCCAGACCTAATGAATGGATTTTATGGTATTAAAAGGTCATGATAATAATATAAATACACTATCAAGTGTAAAAACACTTCATTTTTTAGTCTAAGTTCCTTTGAGAGCTTGTAAAGGTAAGGTAGTCTTAAACCACAAACACCTTGACTAGTGTACCAAATGTATACAAAGGAATTTTGAACACTTACATAAAATTTTAAACCACGGAGGGGATTTAGTTTAAGGTGTATGATCTTATCCCAGTATTTGGAATGACTTATGATACCCAAAATGTATTTTTGACACCTCTCATCCTCAAGGAAAGCTAAGATAGTCACATGAGGAACAACTTTAGATGACCATACCAAATCTCATACTTTGCATGGGGAGATGAGCCTTTTGGGACATTTGAATGGGTATAATAATAAAATTTTAAAATTTTAAGGAGTTTATTTGTTTTCCCAATTTTATGAACAATTGTTAAGACCTTATATAGGTCTTACATCCTCTTAAAACTCTAGTTATGACTAATTTATTGAGATGGACTTCAAATGTATATAAAATTACACAACTTATCCCTTAAACCTATCATAGGCTATTGTATACTATTTTAGGATCTTGAAAATGTAATTTTTCTATACCTTCATTGGTACATATTTGCATAAAACTATGCTTTTTGAAGGTTTTTGGCTTGAAAATGGTTTCAAAGAGCATAATTTGATGGAAATCAATGGGAGAGGTGGTTTAAGACTTATTTTACCTATAAAAGCTTTATATATATATATATATATATATATATATATAATCATAAGTTTCGAAAGCATTTAAATCTTTTAGGCTAGTCTGAAAAGACTTCAAAAGAGTAAGCTTGCTAATGGCCATTTCAAGGTTCTCATACTTCCACAATGTTCTAGATCACCAAATTTTACATGGAGAATGGTGATATAATATTTAAAGTGAATCAAGTGTTTTTTTGAGTTTCACATATGTGTGGGATCTCAAGAGTAATATTTTCACTTTCCAGGCCTAGGAGGGCTAATTAGGCCTAATTTAACTGAAAGAATGAGCTAAAAAGTATATCTTCACTTAGAGTTAGGACACAAAATTTTGTGTGGAGATATAAGGGAATAGAGGGTATCTATAAATATGATCATTTTATCATTATATTTTCAAATTTATCCTAGATAAGGAGATTTTATATAAAAAAGGTAATAAGGAATTGTGAAAGAATTCATGGTTTTGGTGCAAGTTAAGAATTATTTTTTTCTATCAATGTAGTATTGTTTGAAACTTTTTTTTGAAAAAAAATATTTTTAAAAAAGTCTAGATTTTTTTTTTAGCTTGCATAATTTTAGTCATTGGATTCATCTTGATGATATGATTACAATGGTATATTCTGTTGGTACACATTTTTGTGCCAAAATTTTTTACCCTAGGGCACAAAGGTAGTCATTAGATTCATCTTGGCAAGGTGATCACAATGGTACCATCCCATGGTATGAATTTTTTAGGGAAAAAACCTCCTAAGGTTTGTATATGGTCAATCCTACATAAGGATTAAAAGGGGGGAAAACTCCCAAGACACCTAATGGTAACATGGAATTTGGAACTTTAGATATATTGATTTCTCAACTTTAGGCTGACATAAAAGTACTTGTGCAACATGATGACTTTATTATAGTTAAAAATGATGTTTCAAGGATACATGGAGAGATTAATGGGTTTCACAATCAATTAAATAAGATCACTAGTTTATTGGTTTCTCTTTCATCTTAGTTACAGTCAAACAACCCTCCACTTCATCATTTAGGTTCTCCTCCTCTCAACACTAACAACTCCAATTCTAGTGTGAAACTAATGTTTCCCAACGTAGGCATGTGTAAGTTTTATAGTAAGGATCCTCTCACCTAGATTACCTAACTTAACAATTTATTTGATCTACATCAAACTCCTAGTTCTTAGAAGGTGATCATGGCATCTCTATATCTGGAACATGAGTAGTTCATTTGGTATCAATGGTTATGTGCTCAAAAGAAAAAGAATGATGATCCTATTACATGGTATATTTTCAATGATGATTTATTGGCTCATTATTATAACAATGTCTCTAAGAACTACTTCAACCAGTTGGAAAACTATGGAAAATAAGAATTGTGAAGGATTATATTCATCAATTTTAGAATCTTATGGGTGGAAGACATCACTAATGAAAATTTGACCAATCTATTTGTGGGTGGTCTCAAATATAGCATCCAATTTTAGGTTTGAATGTTTCACCAAACATATGTATCAAAAGCTATCCCATGAGCATGCATGGTAAAGGAAAAAAATGGTCAAATAGAAAACCTTCACTACTATTCTTGATCGCACCTTTCCAACACCATCAAATCCTCAACCCACTAGACTGACACCTCAACAATTAGAGGATAAGTGAGCCAAAGGGTTATGTTATGGTTGTGATAAAAAATGGAGCAAAGACCATTATTGTGTTGAAAATAAATTATTTTACATTGAAGGTGCCAATAAGGATGATGATGATGAGGAGGAACTTGGTAAGGATGAATAAGGTCCTCAGGAGGAATCTAAAGACTATCAACCTACTATTTATTTTCATGTCCTTTTAGGTATTAGTACTCCAAAAACTCTTAGGGTGGTGGGTTTCCTAAAAAAATATAAGGTCACTATTTTGATTGATTCTGGGAGCACACATAACTTCATCAATAATAAGTTGGTTGCTTGCTTAAACTGTTTCATTTATCCTGCTCTAGAATTTCAAGTTATGATTACAGATTATTATAATATCATTTGCTCAAGAAAAATCCATAGTATTAAGTTGGACATGGGAGACTAATTTTTGGAATATCCTATGTTTTCTATTCCCATGGGTGAGCTGACATTGTTTTGGGAGTATAGTGACTCACCACTTTGGGCACTATTGAGACGAATTTCTAGGAATCATTCATGAATTTTCATTTTGAGGGAAGGACATTTGAGATAAGGGGATTAAGGGATAAATATCCACAACTTTTTATCTCCCATCAAATGATAAAGATTCTATGAAAGGGTGATGAAGGATTCATAGTTTGTTTATTTTCCATGAAAGTTCATCCAACTCAGCCATCTACACCTCTTGATCTACAACAAGTGATTGATGCCCATTCAATTATTTTTGGTGACATTTAAAAATGACTTCCACCTATCCACACTCATGATCATGCTATCAAAATTATTCTTAGTAGTACAACACCCAACCTTAGGCCATATACGTATCCCTATTCCCAAAAAGGTGAAATTAAAAAGAAGGTACATGAAATTTTGGATGTATGAATCATTCACCATAGCCAAAGCAAAGATTCTTCACTAGTTATCATAGTGAAAAATAAATATGACACTTAGAAGATGTGTACTAACTATAGATAACTCAACAAGAACACTACCAAAGATAAGATTCATATTCCTATCATTAATGATTTTCTAGATGAATTAAATGGTGCTCTTTATTTTACTAACTTAGATCTATGTTCTAGGTATCATCAAATCTAGATCCATGATGAAGACATACCCAAAACTAATTTTAGGAATATTTAAGGCCCTTATGAGTTTTTGGTTATGCCTTTTAGGCTAAAAAATGCACCATCTGCCTTTTAAAATTTAATGATTACTATTTTCAGGCCATTTTTGAGGAAATTTGTCTTGATATTTTTATATGATATCCTCATTTAAAGTAAAATTTGAGAAGACCATTTTCACCATGTGAAATAGGTACTCTCAAGTTTGGAACAACATCTGCTATATGCCAAACCTTCTAAATTTAATTTTTGAGCTTGTGAGGTTGATTATTTGGGTCATTTGGTTTCACATAGAGGAGTAAAAGTGAATTCTAAAAAATTCCAAGAAATGGTGGACTATTTGATTCCTAATACACTCAAGAAACTAAGGGGATTTCTAGGACTAATTAGTTACTGTGGTAGGTTTGTCAAAAATTATGGTATCATAGCCCCACTCACATCTTTTTTAAAGAAATACTCCTTTTAGTGGACTGATACAGCTACCAGGGCATTTGAATAATTGAGATTGGTGAAGTGTACCACTCCATTGTTATCTAATCCTATTTTTTCCAAGACATATATAAATCAATGTGATGCATCTAGGTATGGTGTGGGTGTTATAATCATGCAATAAGGTAGACCACTTGCATTTGAAAGTAATAAAATAAAGGGTAAAAATCAGCACAATCCCATTTATGAGAAGGAAATGATGGCCATTTTGCATGTAGTCAAACAATTGAGGTCTTATTTATTGGGTCATCAATTTCAGATAAAGATTGATTATGATAGTCTTAGATATTTTTTGGAACAAAGGTTATCATTTGAAGAATAATATAAATGTGTAACTAAGATGTTAGGCTATGATTCTGAAGTAGTTTACAAGAAAGGCAAGGATAATGTAGTGGCAAATGCACTATCTAGGAAGGATGAATCAATTGAGGCCTGGCTATGTGCTATGATCATTTTATAGGTAGATTGGTTAGAGGAAGCATGATCAAAATGGTACAAGGATAGTGCTACCCATGATTTGATTTATAATCTTCAACAAAGTTTGGGTAGATTTGAAAAATTCACATGGAAGGGTGATTCATTATGGTATAAATATAGATTATACCTATGTAAGAATTATCTTCTTAAATAAAAAATCTTTTAGGAACTCCATACAAATCCAATTGGGGGTCATTCAATATTTTTGAAAACTAATCATAGAATCAAGTAGGATTTATTTTGGGAAGGACTCAAGGGGGATGCATATAAATATGTGGCTAGATGTATGATATATCAAAAAATAAAGGATAACCCATCAAAACCCTAGGTATTTTGCAACCTTTATCCATCCTGATCCAACATTGGGAAGAGTTGTCTATAGATTTCATTATAGGGTTACCAAGATTTGATGTTCAAAATGTTATCATGTTTATGGTAGATCATCTCAATAAGTATTCTCATTTATATTCTTTATCATATTCATTTGTTGCTAGTATAATAGCTTCTAGTTTTTACAATACATTTCAAAAATTGCATGGTACCCCTAAGATCATTTTCAGTGATCAAGATCCCATCTTCACTAATAATTTTTGGATTGAGTTATTTGCATGTTTGGGCACCTAGTTGGTTCATAGTTCATCTTATCATCCCCAATCTGATGGACAAACTAGGGTAGTCAACAAATGTCTATAAGAATGTCTTTGTTGTTTTGTTTTTTGATAAACATGATAAATGGGTTGGTTGGTTTCCACTTGTTGAATGGTGGTATAATACTTTTGTTCATAATTCTTCCAAAATGTCTCCTTTTCTATAACTATAAGGATACCACCCACCATCCATCACTTCAACCTTGAAGGTCCATCTTAAGGTTCATGTAGTTGAATAAAATATTCACTGTCAATAGGAGGTCCTTACCAGTTTGCATGAAAATTTTGCCATTGCCCATAATCTCATGAAACAATAGGAAGATCAATATAAAAGTGAGAGGCACTTTGACATTGGTGATTGGGTTTTTGTTCAATTATAACCATTTAAGTAGATATCCTTAAAGTATATAAAAAGGATAAAAATTTGTGCCCTAAGTATTATGGGCCTTATCAGATCTTGTATAAAATTGGTAGTGTGGCTTATAAATTAGAGTTTCCTTCCTCTAATCACATACATATAATATTTCATGTATCATGCCTAAAAAAAATCATTGGACACAAAGTGGCTACGTAAACTAAGTTACCAAAATTGGATGAGGAAGTAAGAGTTATTCTTGATCCTAAGGTGATCCTTCAAATGAAAACTAAGTAGTTGTGATCTTGAGTAAATAAGGAGTGCCTAATCAAATAGAAGAATCTACTTTGTGAAGATGTTACTTGGGAGGATGAATCATTTTTACAACAACATCTAGAGTTGACTCAATGTTGAGGATGACATTATTTTGAAGGGGAGGGGAATTATATGTGCTTAATCTTTGGCACATCTTGGGATATGTGTGGTTGACTTGTGGCTTACATACCTCTTTTATATTGTTGTTACATTTCTCTATGTTCTTAGTTAAGTTGGCCCATGGAATAACCATGGCTAAGTAGACTATATATAGGAGGTAGTGGTTAGTATTTGATCATCATGTTAACTATTCTAATCTTAGTGAATTTTTGTGGAGGTTTCCCCCTCAGAGTGGATTTACTATATTATCTAGTATTCTAATCTATTTTCAACTGGTGTGTGATCTCTCATATTTACTTATTCTATGTGATATAAAATCATTATATGCTAACATCTAAGTCTTTTAATTATATCTTAATATAAGATTTGACAAGGATAATATATATTATCCATGCCAAATATGGATATATAACAAGTTAGAGTTGATTTGAGGAAGTCGTCAAAAGTAGAAAAGGTCTTAAAGACTCCAAAAATGCCTTCTCTCCTTCAAATGCTTAGGCTTGTTGAAGGAGTCAAACTTACACTTGAAGGATTCTAACAGCCCATGGATCATGGATTTAACTCATCAATTCCCTATAATAATGTTTTAATGAATATTAAATGAGGACTTAAATTCCTATTTTCAAGGGGAAAGACTAATTCTTCAATAAAGATAGAGGATCTAGTATCTAGGGGTTCTAGTAAGGATCTAGGAACTCTCCAAGTGGTCAAAGATTGAACAATCATTATGAACACATTCCAAAGTACCCAATATTTTTAAAAATATCTCTTTTATTATACACTAAGTAATCTTACTATTATAAAGGGTTGAATAAGTGATATGTAACACTTAAGGAGGAATAAGACTAATATTGAAGGCTCTTATTTTGGGACAGATTTGTCTCCAAGCATTTGTTTTTTATATTTGAACTCATTTTATAGAATTAAATTCATCACTATATTCTTTTGTTTTTGCTAAAATGATTCAAAAAATTGTACTCACCTTTTGATAGATATATGAAGCTTTTTTTCCTCCATTTTTAGGTTTTTAAAGTGAAGTATATGTGTTTGCCATTGGTATAACCTAGTGAAGCATTTGTTTTCCTATGTTATTGTCTAGTTATTGTAACTTAATAATATATATTTGATGCTCTATAGGTCATATTAATTTTCTATATCATCTTTATTTAAATCATTAGATGTGAGTTTAGTTCCTTTAGATTCTTTTCTTGCATAAACTAAGTTTGTTAAGTCCTTCTAAAACACTTTTATAGAAGCCATTCTTGAGAGTAGATAATGTGTGAAAGTTTATAAATTTCATAATAGTGTTCATATCAAGCATAAGTGGTCATAAAACATTGGTACGTCACCTTTATTTCTAGTTTCCCTTTCAATTCCATTATAAACAATGTCTTTTTTCACCCTTTCCATTGCTAGAATCAATAAATAATAGGTTTGAGAGTAAGTTTTAGTAAAATAACCAAGGGAACTAGACCTCTCTAGATATTTTATCCCTTCCAAAGTCACCCACACTTGGGATATATTCCATGTTCCAGTTTGAGTGAGAAACAACACACTTTCTCTCAAGGGCGCACTCTTGATTGACAACATTTTTTGGCATGCCCAGTGGGACCTATTCTTCTTGGCACAACTAAAATTTAGAGATGAATAAAAGTAATTCCAATAGTATAGGATGATCATTATCATAAAAACCTAAATATTTCTTCAAGTTGTAGCATTCTTATTAGTATTCAGGTAACACTTTCATGCTAAAGGTTACTATAAGATCATCCAACAAAGTTATTACTCTTGAGTTTATTGAGTTTCCTTCTAATTGTTACAAAAGAGTAAGGTTTAATAAGATAAAACCCTATCATAAAAATCAAAATCTATCTCATGGCTAACATATTGTCCTAAATAGTGAAATTCCCTATATCTAGATGGCCAGTGAAAACTAAGTGTTTATCCTATTCAACAGAGGTATCCCTCTAAATTTAGACCAGTTTAATGACATACCTATATCAACTCTTAATAGCATCCCATTATTCTCAGGAGAAGATCAAATAACTCCTATTGAGAACATCAAAGATGTTTCCAACCTCTTTTTAGTCCATAATATTGTTCAAGAGAACATGATTGTTAGACTATTTATTGCTTCCTTCAAAGGAAAAGCATTATAATGGTATATAAACCTCCCAATAAACTCCATTGCTTCTTAGGATGACTTAGGTTAAGATTTAGTTAGAAAATTTGAGGACAACTCTAATCACTTATCCTTATTTGAATAACTAACTACCATAAAGAGGTATCTTTATGAGTGCATGATTGACTTTAACCTCAAATTCCAAAAAAAATGGACTAGGATATTATTGATGCCTGAATATGTATCATAGGTACCCAAAGTGTTCAAGAACACTTCTCATCTTAAAATTCTAATAATTTATTACATTAGTTATAAGTTGTAATAATCCTATTATCTATTGATGGAATAAAGGCCGATCAAGTGATCTATTTCATAAATTTATAATAATTTGATGGTTGGGAGCCACCATAGCCAACTAGTTAATCTATACAAAATATGAAGTATGCTATGATAAGAATGGTAAATTATGATCAATTAATAATCTAAGATGGATATTTACAATAAAAATTAAGTTAGAGTGATTTGGTTAAAAAAAAGAGCAAAAGGAAAGGTAAGGTAGAGAATAGATGTTGTTGTTCTTCATTCCAAACATCATGACAAAGTTCAAATATCATCGAGGCGTGCAATTAACCAATGTATGCCATGAATTAGAGTAATTTAAAATCCTATCACACATCAGGTAGATATCTAAGGAATATGGTGAATAATGCAAATAATAACCAAGTTCACTTTAAATATCTACCCTTGTAAGAAAACAACATTAATCCAAATGCAAGAAGATTAGAAAAATGAAATGAATGGTGAACCTAAAAAATTTCAATTATCCTATCATTGGCACAAGTTAAAAACTCTAAATTCATATGCACACAACATGAATTTTTAAGAACCATTCAAATATGGAAATCAGAACAAACAAGTGAGAGAGAAGCCAAGATAACAAAATACATGTAAATTTGGACAAACTTTGCAAAATTCCTTGCTTATATTAATTTATTGAAGTTTAAAAAGTAATTTTGGCTCTAAGAACTCCCTTCCCTTTTATAATTAAAAATACTCCTTTTATATAATTTAAGAAATTATGTTGGTCAATCATATCCAATTAAAAAAGTATAAGTGTAAGGACAACTCTCCTTTCCACAAATGTTTTATAATGCACTAGACTTTCCCTAATAGACTGATCTATAGGCAATATGTTTTACAAACTGAACATGCCTTTACAAAAAGAATATTCCATTATCAAAATATACAATGCTTAACTACAAGAAGAATATTCCTAATTTAACTAATCTTTGGGACCCTTGTGTTGCTAAAGTCCCTTATTGCTATTGTAATATCTTCATTGCTTTCTGATACTATTTCTCAATTAGCTCAAGGTTGAAAAATAGTTTCTTGAAGAGCTCCTTGATTTGATCTACTAAGCTCTTGTTGTCTTTATCTTCCCTTCTTAATACCTCTTTGATGCTCCTAGCTTCAATAATTTTTCTTCTTCTATTAGAATCATATCCATGACCCTACTGTTTTCCATCCTAGATTTCTTTTGGTTCTTTCTCTTCACTTCATGTGTTACTAGGGTAGCTATATGATTAAAATCCTCATCAGTGATGAGGTTTATAGAGGTTAATGCATTTAGCTTGATGACCATGGTCCCAATTAAATGTTCCATCCTATTTTATAGCTTCTTGTCATCCTCAAAGGGACTTTTCAAGTTCTTAGACCATTTGTTCAGGCTTTTGATTTTGTCTACAAGTAGTCCTATAACTATGTTTTAGATGAGCTAGGATAATGGTTTTAAACTTAGGGATTTTATCTTCCATCAAGATGTTGGTCAACTCTTTAATTTTATCCCTTGAATTTTTCCATTAGGTGACTAAGCTCTTTGTTATTGTATCCTATTTGGTAATACTCCACATCTTTCCTAGGAATGCCTTTGTGATCTTCCATTACTAGAAATTTTATTAAATTGATCATTAATGGATTATAATTCAACTTTTAGGTCAAATTATCCTAAACATATGATAATTCAATATTCATTGGCTCAATTATAATGTTGACAGGGTCTAATTAGGATTCTCATGCTTGCTAGGATTTATCTAAAGGCTTCCTCAAAGCTTTAATGGTGGAAGCTTTTGGAACTCATATGAATTTTGTGCCTCAAATTTTATTTAGGTCACCTTTTTATACCTTTGCATTACCATGAATCTAAAAAATCTCTTTACCTAACTAGTCTAACTTATGTGGCTCTATCATGGCACCCATGTGGCATTTTACTCATTCATATTTAAAAAATGATTGTTGCCTTCTAAAATTCCTACTTGATTTTATTTTATTGGATCATCCTTGTATAGATCAATATATAATGTCGATCTTGATCTAAAAACTTAAATTCCATTAGCTAATTGTAACATTCATTATGACACTTATTCCTTCATATTCACTCAGAGCTTTGTTGAAATGTCAATTTTAATCTCACACTATTGATCTTGACTACATGGACCAATCACACTTCATCAATCTTGATCTATAGAATTTTACCTCCTACTATCTAGACTATTGATCTAAATGGGTATGCTCATATATGTACCATTGATCTTCAAAATATGCTCAAGATTTAATATATGGCCCACACCTATGTCACATGTCATCTCTGTGTTTGTCTTAAATTTTTAATTTTCATATCTCATCCTTGGATCATCCTCATCCAACCAAATGTGCTTCATTATATCTTGATCTTTGAGTTTGAATGCCATTGGTTTTTGAGTGTTATTTGGTTGAGATTGTGACACTTATCACTTTCTCACTTTTCATGGGTATCTATTGAAGTTTTGACTTAATACTTGTCATTGGATAAATCTGGCCCAAAAAATGTGTATCATTGATCTATGGAATATGCTCTAGATTTAGCTTAGGGTCAGGGTCTTGACTTTAGTCTTACACCATTGGATCTTGATCATCTTATCAAACATGGATCATTAATCTTGTAGATAAAAATGATGTTTATGTCAGTTCTCAAGAAAATAAATAACTTAGCCTAATGTTTTGGACTATGTTTTTATTTCATGTTAATAAACATGGTGAAGACCTTAGGAAAAACCTTTTAAGCTAAATTTTGAGACATAATGAAAGGGACCCTATGAATAATCAAAGACATAACATATAGTCCTAGGATAAGGCTTTTAAGGCTAAGTCTATAGACATAACAAAATGTCTTGGTGGTTAGTTACACCATGTAGAAATAAAAGGGACCAAGAGGATAGGGAAAATAAAGAGACCATGCATACTAAATTTTTTATACTAAGTTTTGGTTGTGTTAATAAACATGACTAAATCTTAGGATAAAAATTGAATGAAGCGCATGGTATGATAAATTTTTCCCATATAGAATGTTCCCACCAAATTTCAATTCAATTCAAAGGGCATGAGATAGGGTAATTGGAGTTAGGGTTTTAAGCAAATCAAACATGAATTCTACTTGGTTTGAATATACCAAAGGCTATTAAAATATCAAATTATTATTAATCCATAAAACCTAAATATTACTCATTCTAGTTGGACTCCATTAAAGATGTGACCTAAAACATAAAGATCAAATGTTAGAAACTTTAGGAAAGATTAAGTCAGAATTATGAACAAATATGTCAATCAAACTAGGTGTTGATGATATTCAAATAATGATAATGTATAAAACATTCTAATAGTACTCTAATTAGATGAATTTTTAAATTTAGAGTATAAATTTGTACATTTTAAGACAAGTGTCCCCATTTTTTGTAAATGGGGTTATGTTGACCTCAACAAATGGTGACTTCTAGGGAAACATAAAAATATGTTATAATTTAGAGACTCTCATTTAGATTAATAATTAAACTACTTATTCTTTTTTATCAGGCACCATTATTAAGATCAGTTCATGGTTAAAACAAATCTTGCACATATAAAATTAGGATCAAACATCAAGACATATCCAAGATATGTGTGTGCTTTGATTCCACTTAATGATTGCCATATAATTTAGAGGATAGCTTCTAGGTTCATGACTTTAACCATTAACATTGACTTTTAACATGTTTGGATATTCATTAAGATCCATGCTTTAGCTTAGGTAAGGCTTGGGCATTGATTTGATACCAGTCAGGCATCCATAACCCTAATAGAGATGCCTTTAGCTCCACTCAAGACCTTGCTCGATTGCTAGTTAGGTGTCCATATCCCTAGTGGAGATTACCATAATCACCTTTACCTAGAAAGCTCTTAAAATTTGCAATAAAGTTCTTATTTTTTGTATTTTTCAAGTCATTTTGACTTTTTAATAGAGGTTGGCAACTAGGTTAGCTAGGTTTTGGGATTTAGTCAAGTTTTTTATCTTCAGACAATCATACTTAGCCATAAACTTTATCCTAGGCAATTAATGTATTTTAAGTGAAAGCATGACTGTATCTTAATAATCTAGTCTTTCACCTAACATGTGAAATCCTTCTTAAAAACAAGCTTAGATCAGAATAAGGTTTATAATATCAAGGCACAATTAAACTATTTATCACTCTAATATTTTCTATGAACTAAAACATTAAGCTCATATTTTAACAATCCATGATCAACCAATGCTAAGAGAACATACATGCATTCCTGAACTGTGAGTTTTATTTCGAGCATCATATGAATCTTGAGTTGAGGGTTGTTTGGAATAGACTTATTAAAATCAAGAAAAAAATTAGGGAAAACAAACACACTAAATAGAAATAAAACAAATAGAAAGTAAAGAAATAAGCAAAAAAATATATACAAACAAGGGATAGTAAGGAAAGAATAGAAAGAAACTAACCTAACCTATCTACACTAACTATAACTAGTATTATAGTTCATTCCATGAAGACTCTAGGTGGGATAATAGAGAAGTAGTGCTAAAGGTATTTCCCATTGGTGGGTAGTGTGAACTCTACTCCTTGTAAGTATTTTATATTGAGGGTGTTGTCTCCAAGTATCTCAATAATTTGATAGGGACCTATCCACAAAGGTGTGAAATTCCCATGTTTACCCTTAGGTTCAGATGAATTATCCTAGAGAATAATTAAGTATCCTTGCACGAACACATTTTTTTTTAATGTTTAAAAAACAACCTCTTGATTATGGTTTGGTGCCTGCTAAAATTAGAAAAATCCTCCTCTCTTACATATTCTATTTATATGATGTCTAGAAACCTTGAACTTGAAAATTATTCATCCTCCTCCATATACTCTTGCATGAGCCTATATGTTGGTAGCTTGAGTGTGATGGAAATATGGGTTCCTAACCATATACCAAAAATAATGGTGATGCCTTGAGAGATTGCTTAACCTTTGTTCTATCTACCCAAAGGGCATACTTAAGTATCTTGTGCCATAATCTTGGGTTATCATTTGTAGACTTATTTATAGATTTCATTAAGTTATTATTTTTTGATTCAGATACTCCATTACCTTGAGGATAATAGTTTAATGAGAACACAAAGATAATGTTGTTGTCATATGTCCATTCTATCATCTTAATGGATATAAAATCAAATCCATTATCATAGACTAAAGATACGAGTGTCTCAAACATTTTGCATATGTTTTCTTCTAAAACTTTTATCACCTCTTTAGTTCTATACTATTTGGTTTCCACTTCTTTAGTCCATCTGGTGTAGTAGTTAGTAGTAGTTAGAACATACTTGTGACCATTAGAGGAATTGGGGTTAATTAGCCCCACAAAATATAATCCCCATTGAGTAAAAGGTTTATCAATCATTACCAGATTTAGTGGCATGGCTCCCTTAGGATATTTAGTGTTGAATACTTGACATGAGCGGTACTCTCTCACATGCTTTTGAGAATCCTTGAAGATAGTAGGAAAATAGTATCTAGATCTATGGATATCTTGTGCTATAGTACTTCTAGATAGATATCAACTACCTAGTTTTTCATGTAAGGTGCTCATGATCTCAGTTTCTTCACTCTTGGATACATATCTCAAGTAAATGCCTTCAAAGTTATTCTTGTACAACACTCCATCTTTGATTAAAAAATGGTCTTCCTTAAGCCTTACATATCTTTTCTATTCTTTACTTAGCCTTGTAGGACAATAACCATTGATTATTAAGTGGATATTGGGATCATACCAATCATTGGATCTAAAACTTTGTTTCTCTACTTGCATAACTCTTAGATTGGAATTAGTATTAGCAATCAACTAAATTAAACCTTGGCACCTTACCATTTTTGTAGTCTTCATCTCAATGTCATATTCTTGGAGAAACAACATCCACATACCTCCCCTTTATCCAAGTTCACATTGAATAAGCATGAGCTTAATGGCAAGGTCTGGTAGTATTACATGTACCTTATTTCTAAAAATATAATGCCTAAACTTTTTTACCACCTTGACTAGAGCACATGCTTATTTGTCAATCAAAGAGTAGTTAAAATCAGCATTATTAAGGTTAGTGCTCATAAAAGCTATTGGATGATCACATCCATCTATCTTCTAAGTTAGAACTAAAGCTATTGTATAATATAAAACAAAGGAGTAAAGATAAAAATATCTAGTAAAGTCTAGACTTATCAAGATTGGGGCTTGTCTAATTGCCTCTTTGATGTCTTTGAAATCCTTCTTTGTCTCTTCATTCTAAGCGATCTTAGTATCTTTCTTCAACATATCATTTAAAAGTCTCACTATTTATAAAAAACTAGAAATAAACTTCCTCACAAAGTTCATTTTACTAAAGAATGACTTCAATTCATTCCTATTATTAGGGGGCTCTATATTAGATATTACATTTACTCTATTAGGGTCTATATATATTCCCTTCATAGTGATTGTGTGTCTTAATATTTTCCCCTTAGTAGCATAGAAAATACTTTTCTTTGGGTTGAGAGAAATCTCATACCTTATGTATCATTCAAATACCTTTGTAAGTGCATAACATAATCCTCCCTATTTTTAGAAAAGAGAGTCAGATCATCCATGTGTATGATAAGGCACTTACCTACAAGACCTTGTAAAGCATGATCCATAGCCTTTTGAAAAGTGGCTCCTACATTTATAAGTCCACATGAAAATATTTTTTAGGAAAAGGTGACCCACTTAGTAGTAAATGTAGTTTTCATCTTGTCTTATTGGTTCTCCAGCACTTGGTTATAACCTAAAAATCCATCAAGAAAAGACATCATGTTAGAACTAGAAATAATTTGTAGAGAAGGTAGGGGTAACTATCTTTCTCAGATGCTCTATTTAGATTTCTAAAATCAATGCATAATCTAATTTCACCATTTTTCTTCCTAACTAGTATTAGGTTAGCTACCCAAGTGGAGTGTCTAATGGGAAACATAATCTTGGAATCTAATATCTTATTGACCTCTTTATATGTAATTTGTTCTAAGATAGTGTTGACTAGCCTCTATATTTGTTTGAAAGTTTTATGATTCTCCTTTAAAGATATGGTATATGTTATGACCTTTGGATCAAAGATCTTTAGGTCATCATAGGACCATGCTATGATATATTTATATTTGGTCAAAAAAAATTGGCTCTTTTGGACTCAATGTTTGTATAGGATATACCAATATTAACTAGTTGAGGTTGACCTTAAATTTCAAGATCAATTACATTATAATATTTGACACTTATTTTGGGAATCTTGATAGTCTTAGCTAGTATGTCTATGTCAAATAGTCTCTCTAAGGTTATCATCACTTTGGGGATATTATTGTTAATAAACTTAATGACCTTATCATCAATCTTTCCTTAAATCTTATCATCATCAATGGTATTTTCATTGGCTTCATCAATAATGTGACCCTAAAATAATCTTGAGCTAATCATGAAGTCTATGATCTACTAACCATCACCAAATACCTATAAGTGGTTGAAATTATTTGGCATTGAGGGACATGAGATTAATTCAATTGTAAGGTTTTATAACTTGGAACTTTGATCAAGCATGAGGTTGGTTGTAGTTGAATCAAGTTCATCAGTAGCCTTGTTTCCTTTCCTAGGGGTTGACATAATATTAAAAGCATCAAAACATTCAATTAAGTCCCACACTCTAAAATTATACTTCTTAAGATAGGATAACTTGTATTGATATTTACTCTTGACCTAACTTACTACTAGTTCAGAATCACCAAAAACTAATAATTCTTTGGACTCATGTTTGATTTCAAATTATAATCCAAGAATAAGTGCTTCATACTCAACCAAATTATTGGTGCATGAGAACTAAATTTTGCATGAGGAATTATATCCCTTCCCAATTGGATTAATTAATACTAATACTAATCTAGAACCTAATTTGCATCTAGCACTATCAAAATATAGTTCCCATAATCTAGGCATAGCATGAGAAGTTTTAGAGTTATATACCTTTGTGGTGTCAAAAGTGTAAACACTTAGATCTAAGTTAACCATATTTACCCTCTCATTGATCGCATTATACTTGATGATAATATGCTTCATTTTAGGTTCCCTTTCTATCTTGATCTGATTTGGAATCCTTTCAAAGGTAGCCACATGTGTGAATAGTTAGTAGACATATAACCATTCAATGCTCTAGTCTAGTCTCTACTTAATATCATTCCATAAGCATCAAGGATGTCTACCACTTAGATATCAATGAATTATTAGATCCTTGGATCTAAGCCAATCTGCATGTGAACATTTAATAAATCACTAATTAATTTGACTCTTGATTTATCTAATTAAGTTACAACTCTATCAGATTTAATGGGAGTCAAACCTAATTATTCACAAATACCCTTAGGCATAATATTTGTAGATGCACTAGAGGATAATAAATAGTTATGAAAATTCTTATCAAATATTTTTACTATAATTAAGAAAGGTGGAGCATCTAATTTAATTTTATATATTATAATATTATCATGTACAAACTTTTGAGACTTACCAGGCTTCTTAGACAAAGATTCTAACAACAAATCCCTTTGTTCTATGATCTGAGTTAACACATGTAAGTTAATGTTACCTTTGATATTTTTCATGTCCTCTACTATATTATAGTCATTCCTATTAGAATAATTAGATTCATCATCATTAGGTTTAGAGGTACTTCCCTTAAGAGGCTCTAGATTATTGTCTGATATATTATCAAGAGGAGTGTTAAACTTATTTGGAGTTGAAGTGGTCAATGATTAATTATATTCCCTATTTCTCATAGGATAAGTTTTATTTATAAATTATTTAAAATCATGAATCTCTTTAGGAATATCCTCAGGCTTATTATCTTCTTATAATGGGAACTCATATGTCTCTACCATGAGAGTTGAATCTGATGATCTAGATGACCTTCAAGAGTTAGATGTACCTACATCACAATCATTATTTAAAACAACTTAAAAAGTATCTATGTCTTCTTGAAAGGCTTCAAAAGCATTAAAAAATTCAACATAGTCTAATTCTCCATGCTTATAAGTGTAATGAACTCTACAATAGTTAGGTAAAAAACATCAAAAAGATTTATATCAAGCACATTCTTTCTAGAAAATGGCTCATTATTCTTTTTTTTGTGGTAAATATCATTCTAAAATATTTTCAAGGGATTATTGAACCTTTAAAAGGATAAATTCCTACTAGATCTTTCTCTAGTATTGCCTACTTGATTTTATAATTGAAGGAAGTTAGTGCTTAGATTTTGAACCATTTTGAAGATAGATTCATTCTCATTCTTTGGTGTTCCTAAATTATTAACTTGAGTATTATTGTTAGCTATATAAATTAAATCTTCTTAATCCTATGGATGAGATCCATTGGTAGCATTATTTAGGAATCCCTAGTTTTGAGTAGGATGTGCATGCCTCGAAGGTAGCTGGTTCAATATAGAAAGTTGATTTAGGGAAAGCACAATTTGGTTGGCATTGGTAATGACTTTAAGAATAGGTAAATGTGGATTGACATTAGGAATGGAGTATGCCAATTATCCTTGGGTTTGCATCTAGTCATTAATGATCACAACATCATCGTATGCTAAAACTAATGTATTCATGGGACCAACAACTCTCTTTATAAACATAAAAGTCATGGGATCTAAGGCATCCTTATAGATCTCTAAAGATAAATCCTCATCGGGTCTGTAAGGAGATATGGTCCTACTAAACATATTTTGGAATCTAGCATTGAAGGCTCTTATGGGCTCATTTTCATCTCTCTTCACTATGGTGAATTGATGGTATAAGACACAAGGACTAATGATTTTATAAAATTGGTAAATGAAAACACTATTAAAATTAACCCAACTAGTAATATAGTCTTCAGGTAGGCTAAGAAACCATTCATATGCATCATATTTGAAGGTAAAAGGGAATAGTCTACATGATGCATCTTCATGAGTCACATCAAACAATATTAAAGTAGCTTTGAAACTTTTAATGTGTTCTTCAACAGTTATAATGCCATGAGGACAAAATGTTGGCAAATAAATTTTAAGACTATAAGGAAATTAATGTATCACACTTGGCATATTAATTAAAGAACCTCCTATCCAAGACATACCTTGATAAGTATCAAACACAAGAGCACCCTAAAATGGTAAAGTTGGCAAAGACTTTGAAAGTTTTCTCTTTTATCTACCTAGCTCTCCTATAAAATTCTAATGAAAGTAGAGGTTTTCTAGTCTTTGAACATGACCTTGTCTTGATTCTTAGTAATTTCATCTTGTGGGATTTGAATCTTGTTTGAAATATGGTGTGTCAATCTTATATTTATAGGGAATAATGATTAGACTTGTAAATTATGCAAATTTTACAAAGATTTATATAGATAATGACAAAAGACAATAACATTTAACTAAGTTAACATCAATCTTTGAACATAATTCATAAGAATGAGAAAATATACTTCAAATCTACAAATATCTAACTAGGCCATACTTCTTGTGCCAATGAAGCCCCTCTTTCTGAAGCCTAAATATGTATCACAAGTACCTAAAGTGATCAAGAACACTTCTCATTTTTGAATTTTAAGAATTCAGTGTATGAGTTGTAGGTTGTGATAATATGGTTATCTATTGATGGAATAAAGGTAGAACAAGTGATCTATTTCAGAAATTTATATTAATTAGGTGGTTGGAAGCCACCATGACCAAATAGTTAATCTATGCCAAATATTAATTATACTATACTAAGAATGATGAATTATGATCAAGAACTAATATAAAGACTAATTTAAGACAAATATTTACAATGAAAATTAAGCTAGATTGATCTGGTTATTTTTTTGAGAAAAAAGAAAGGTGAGGTAAAGAAGAGATGTTGATTTTATTCATTCCAAACATCATGAAAAAGTCCAAATATCATCTAGGCATGTACTTAACCATTGTATGATATGAAGTAGCGTAAGCTCAAATCCTATCACACACCAAGAAAACATCCAAGGAATGTGGAAAATAATGCAAATAAAATCCAATTTCACTTTAAATATTTACCCTTAAAAGAAAACATCATTAGCATAAATGCAACAAGAGTAAGAAAATGAAATGGACCTAAGAACTTTTAATTAACCTAGCATTGACACAAGTTAACAGCTCTGCATTCAAATGCACACACCAAAAATTCATAAAAACCATTCAAATCTATAAATCAGAATAAAAAAGCGAGAGAGAAGCTAGGATAACAAAAGGCATAAGAAAATTTGGATAAACTTTACATTATTCCTTGATTATATTAATTACTCTAAGTTTACAAAGTAATTTTCACTCTAAGAACTCCCTCCCTTTTTATAATTGACAATACTCCTTTTATAGAATGCAAGGAAGTATGCTGGTCAGTCATTTCCAATTATAAAAATACAAGTTTTAAGACAATTGTCCTTTCCAAAAATGTTCTATAATACACTAGAGTTTCCCCAATGGACTGATCTATAGGCAATGTGTTTTACAAGCTACACATGCCGTTACAAAAAGAATATTCCATTATCAAAATCTACAATACTTAGGTACAAGAAGAATATTCTTAATTCAACTAATCTTTGGGACCCTTTTGATGTTGAAGTCCCCTATTACTATTGTAAGATCTTCATTACTCTTTTATGTTATTCCTAAATTAGCTCATGGTCAAGAATTGGTTTCATGAAAAGCTCCTTCATTTGATTTGTTGAGATCTCATGGTCTTTATTTGCCCTTATTGATGCCTCTTTGATGTTCTTAACTTCAATAATTTTTATTATATTGTTAGAATCATATCCACAACCCTACTATTGTCAATACCAAATTTATCTTGGTTCTTACTTCACACTTCCTACTTGACCAGGGTAGTTCTCTGCTCAAAATCCTCATCACTGATAAGGTCTATGGAGTTGAATGCAACTATTTTGGTTATCATAGTCCCAAGTAAGCATTTCATCCTTTTTTGTAGTTTCTTGTCATCCTCAAGGAGACTTTCCAAGTTCCCAAACCATGTGTTCATGATTTTGATTTTGTCTACAAGTATTCATATGATTATGTTTTAGATGAGCTAGGCTAATGGTTTTTGAAACTAGATATTTGATCTTCCATCAAGATGTTGGTCAACTCTTTCATTTTATCCCTTGAATTATACCATTGGGTGACTACTCTATTTACTATTATATCCTATTGGATAATTATCCACATCTTTCGTAAGAATGCCTTTGTGAGTTACCATTGCTGTAAATTCTATTAAATTGCTCAATAATGGATTATAATTCAGCTTCTAAGTCAAATTCTCTTACATAGATGATAATTCAATATACCTTAGCTAAATTATAATGCTTAAAGGGTCTAATTAGGGTTCTCATACTTTCTAGGGTTTTTATGAAGGATTCTTCAGAGCTTTAATGGTAGAAACTTGCCAAACTCATATGAACTTCATGCCTCATTTTTTATTTAGGTCACCTATTTATACCTTTTCCTTATTGTGAATCTATAAAATATCTTAAACTAATTGGTCTAGCTTATGTGGATTTGTCATGGTACCCATGTGGAATTTTCATAGAATTTTTCTTATTCATATTTAAATATTGACCATTGCCTTTTAAAATTCCAACTTGATTTTATAGTATTAGATCATCCTTGTATAGATTAATGTGGGCCATTGATCTTAGTTTAATAACTTGAATGCCATTGGTTTCTTGCTACATTCCCCGTAGTTATGACACTTATCACTTCCACATTCACTTAGAGCTTTCTTGAAATGTCAATGTTGATCTTACACCATTGGTATTGATTATATAGATCAATATTCTCCATCTATCTTGATCTATTCAATTATACTTCTTACTCCATTGACCATTTATGTGAATGTGTATGCTTATCTATATACTATAGATCTTCAAAATATGCTTGAGCTTTAATTTGTGTCCCATAGCTATGCCATGTCTCAATTCCACATTCATCTTGAATTTTCAACATTCATCTCACACCATTAAATCATCCCCATCTAAGAAAATGTGCTCTCTTATATCTTGATCTTTGAGGTCGAATGCCATTGACTAATGAGTGTTTTTCTAGATGAGATAATGATACTAGTCACTTTATCACTTGTCCTAGGGTTTTGTTTAAGTTTTGACTCAACACGCATCATTAGATCAATCTATCCTAAGCAAATTCATACCATTGATCTCTAGAATATTCTCAAGCTTTAGCTTAGGGTTAGGGTCTTGACTTTAATCTTGCACCATTATATCTTGATCATTTGAGCGAACACGGATCATTGATCCTATAGATAAAAATGATGTCTAATTTAGTGCTTAGGAAAATAAAGAACTTGGCCTAGTGTTTTGAATTATGGTTTTATTTTGTGTTAATAAATATGGGTTTGACCTTAGGAAAAAAAATTAAGCTAAGTTTTGAGACATAATAAAAGGGACCCTATGAATAATAAAAGACATGACATATAATCTTAGGATAAGGCCTTCTAGGATAAGTCTATAAACATAAAAAAAGGTCTTGGTGGTTAGTTAGACCATGTATAAATAAAAGGGACCAAGGGATTGGGGAAAAAGAAGAAACCAAGCACAAAAAAATTTAGACTAAGGTTTGGTCATGTTAATAAACATGACTAAACCCTAGGATAAAAATAGAGCCAAGCTTATAGCATGATAAATTGTTCCCACATAAATTATTCTTCCCAAATTTGAATTTAATTAAAAGGTCATGCACTAGGGTAATTTGAGTTAGGGTTTTAAGTAGATTAGACATGAATTCTACTTGATTTCAATAGACCAAAAACTAGTAAAAGATCAAATCATTATTAAATCATAAAACTTAGACATTGCTCATTCTAAATGGACTCCATTGGTGTTGTGACCTAAAACATAAAGATCAAATGTTATCAAATTTAGGTAATATTAAGTTATAATTATGAATAAATATGCCAACCAAACCAAGTGTGGATGGTCTTTAAATAAATATAATGTGAAAAACATTCAAATGGTACTCTGATTAGATGAATTTTCAAATTTATGGTACAAATTTGCACAATTTAAGACAAAGATCACCATATTTTAGAAATGGTGGTATGTTAACCTTAATAGATACCTCTATTGATTAGGTCATCCCTATAATATGACTTCTTATACTATCTACAATCCCTCACTTCTTAAATTAGTGTTATGATAAAGTCAATGGGTGGTAATACTTTACCTGATGTATTTAAAGTTATAATAAGAGTAGATAATAATTTGATACAAGATATGAAATTGGCACCTAAGCCTCTTATTCCTTTTTTGCCTAAAACATAATACACACCAACCCCTCAAGATCCTAAATCATCTCTTATTTTATCCCCCCAAACATAAGCTTTATCCTCTCCTAGCCAATCAACTAAGATGGGTGAGATCAAAGGGATGTTGCAATCATTTGGGAATGAGATTTTACAACTGATGAGGTAAAAATATATAGGAAAATATGCTTTACAAAATGCTTAATCAACCTTTTAGAGATAACCCTATCAAGGTTTTAGAGAACAAAGGCCATCCTACCAAGCTCAAGGAGCTATAACTTAAGCTAAATTATATGCATTTATTGATCCAAATGCTCAATTTATTCTAAAGACATTATTTACATGCTCTCAAATTATATTAACATGATGCAAAATTAAATTTAGCATCCCTCAAATGACTTATAAAATCAAACATTGGTTAATAAATCTATTGTCATGCCTTAAATGACCCAAGAAGAAGTAATTATTCAAGAGAGTCAACATAATAAAAGTATGCAAATAAACCAAGAAAAGATTAATCATAATCAAGGGTAGATAGATTCTACTTTTTTTAATTGGTAGTTACATGATCATGTGGCCTTGAATCAAGTTGGTGACTCAGGTGTATCAAGTAATGTGGTTATATATGTGACTAGAGCCAAAAAAAGAGATATTGAGGAGACCAAATAAGTTGGTCATGCTTCAATTAAACATTCAAATATACGTAATATTTATAAAAATTAGTTTAATTCCCTTATACCACAAAAAAATCAAGAGATAGAGGTTGGCAAATCTCATCAAACATCACATCTATAGGATCATCTAGTTATTCAAAAAGTGTAGATAAGGGTAAGTTTAGTTCTTTATTGCATTTTTGATCATATGAAGAAGTAAAAATGTTAATTTGATCATGTGGTTTTCCTTATCAATCCTAGGATAAAAGTACATGTTCATACAAGAACTTTTAGCTCTCAAATTGGTGTCAAAACCAATTGAGAAGGAGAACATAGTATTGAAAAATTTGGATTAGCTAATAGGACATTAGGTATAACAAGTACACAAAGAGATAAAGGTGGGAAAGGATAAATTAAAACAAGGTAAAACACCCTCTTTTATCTCTCTTTGATAGTTGGTGACACCTTAATTCATAGCTTTATGGTGTATAGTAGAGTCAGTAGAATTGGCATGCCCAAGAAAATTATGGATGATATTGGTTTAGTTTATGAACCAAATAAAAAAGGGTATTATATCAAGATAGGTCACAAATAAATATAGTTATAGACACTCAAAAATTCCCTCTCGACTAGTTTTCAATGTCACATCACCTTGGACCTATTAGTTAACTATCCACATAGTTAACTCACCCTTAAAACACCTTCATAAACATCAACATTTATTAACACATCTAAGACACTTTATACAAATTAACTTAGAACCATTTTAACCTTTTTATGCTAAGGGGTATGATCATCGATGGTCAACCTAATCATCGATGGTTATCCTGACCATCGATAATCAGGTATCTAAACCTATAACAAAAAATATATATAGTTGTAAGCTAGGTATACACAATAAAAGTGGAAAATTCCCTATAAAAACCTTATAGATTTCCTTATCTTAAAATTGGCATCTTTTTCATGGACCAACTTATCAACTTTCTCTCTCCTTACTTAGCACTTTTGTGCTATAAATGTAAGGTTCTTAGAAGAGTTGTGGACCAAAAATTTTACATCTAGGCTCTTTTATTTATTTTTACACAGGCATCCAAGACCCTAAAACTCTATCCACATGACTTTTAAAGTCTATATTAATTTTATGTTTCCAAACTACCATTAGGTTTCAACTATCACCTACTTGGCATCACACATGTATCCTTCTTTTGTTTTTAGTGTTTTCTTTCTTCATCAGGATTTTCTATTTTGATCAATTTACCTACACATCATTTCTTATCTTTATAACCCATATTTCACCTTCTCCCCATCATCTAAATTCCCTTAAATCCATTTAAGCATCTTACCTAATTATTATAGGTGACCATAGCTAATTACTATAATTGTCAATGGTTATAACAACCATCATCGATCACCTAACCATCGATGGTCAAGGTAATCATCATCAGTCACCCTAACTACCGATGATTACCTATAAATTAAAATAATAGTTTGTTATTTTAGACCTCTTCACACCCCACTAGACCTTTATTTGGATTCTAAACTATATACAAACCCTGCTCACATCCTCTAGACCTAACCTTGATACACTTGTGCATGGTATTGACCCATCATGCTAATTTTTATATTGAATAGGTACATTATTTATTTATTACATAAGTATTTATGTTCTTATCAGTTTATCATCTTTAATTTATATTTTCATAACATTTTTATCATTAGGGGAGTGGATTGAAAACTAAGGGTGTTTCTAGGTAGTCCACCCTTCATACTCATCTAACAAACAAGCTAGTTTAGTGCATTGTTGTTGTAGGTAGTATTTGCTCACCAAAATGGAGATATTACTTTATCTAGTCATTAATGAGTATAATTTTTAACTAGGTACACACCCCTCATCTATTGTTCATATCATTTTTTTTTAAAGTTAGAAGTAGATTAAGAAATATTAGGAAACATTTTGGCACACCCCATGGGACCCAAACCCATAATCACCTGATTAGAGTTATTATTATTATTATCATATATGACCAAGAATAATACCAAAATAATCATACCAAGAATTGTGACCTTTTGGGTTCATAGTCCTTTTTAGGCATATAGTTGCATTAGTGAAAATTCATGTTCTTGCATTTCTATTATTTATAAATTCCAAAAGATAAAAAAAGTATTTTCTCTTATTTTCTAAAAATCAAAAATAAACAAAAAAGTTTTCATCTTAGGGATAGGTTGCATTTTCATCCTACATTATGGACATTTTTATTTGTTCCTTTTTTGCATGCAAAGACATCAAAATTTTATTTTGGGTTAAAATTGAGCAAATTAATTATCTTGCTTGATTAATTCTTAGCTCACATAGATTAACTAAAAGTAGTATGAATTAATCATATCACACTTAGGTTACACTACCAAACCACTTGCACAAAATAAACATCAAAACTTAATTGAGATAAGTCCCATTAGGATTTGATCACCCTTTGGATCACCTTAACCTACTTAGTGATCCCACTTGGATTTCATCACCAAAGGGAGGACCCACTCCATTATCTAGTAGAGTATAAACTCTAGACAAATAATATATATTGGTTAAGTGGCCTAGATTGGCTTTAGGTTCCTAAAGTGGAAAGAGCAAGCCCCGAGTACTAGGCCACGTACTCAATCTAGTGTAGATTCTTTGAGCACCAAAATTTAACCTAAAACCATCCTTAGATGGTCCTTCTAATACCTAAATTACAAGCCAATTTTCCCTTTCACACTCTTTAAGGCATAAGCTAAAATTTATTTAAAATGAATCCTAGGATTAATTATGCTTTTAGTGTGTGATTTGCTTACTTTGGGTTTTTATTTGTTTGCTCATTGTTTGAGGTGAGAGATTCATTATGCATTTTTAATTTATCATATGGTCTTAACCAAACAACAAGTGAGAAATAAAAATGACCAACCACCATCTTCCTCTTCATCCTCATCCATGGATTACACCTTATATGTTGATAAATCACCCCATTCTTCACTGTACCATTTTCCCCCACCTACCATGCCTCCAATGATTCTTGAGGGTGATCTAGATTTTGTCGTCTTTCTAGATAACAATCTAGTGGATTTTAAACACTATCTTAATACCTTAGCCTACCATACTTTAATGGCTTCAGTTCCTCCCACATATCTACCCTATGGTATGCCACACCACCTCATGGTGGGTGTTACATCAACCCAACCTTTTGTTAGCCAAGCTTATTATTTTACTATTGGTTCATCTACTACCACCACCTAGACACCTATTACCCCAACCGATACTTCTAACATTGGCTTAACTTTACCCCTTATCACATATACCCCTTCTACTAGTGCAATGTATTCACACCCATGTCTACCATTCCCTTCAGCATAACCAATATACCAACCTCAACCCCCTTTTAGATCTTTATGTTATACATGCCATAAATAATCCCTCTAATTATCACTAGGGTGACTACCCATCAAGAAACCATAAGAACTTTATCATTACCAACCCAAACCATGCCCCCATTAACCAACCCAAATGTACCCCTAAACCAAATATTATCAGTTCCCCTATAAGTCCCCATAGCACCCTATAAATATATTCCCAACCCAAAGGGATATATTACACCTTCCACTTAACCCTTAATGACTATTAGCCTTATTAGGGAAATATACCAATTTCAAGTCACCACATACCAATATGTGCTGACCTCCATGCCTCTTGTCACATATCAATTCATAGTCGCAACCTAACCTCAATGTAACTTACCACTAAATTATGTAACTTCCAAACCCTAACCTAGCCTAATAAGGGTACTCATGGACAAGATGACCCAACTCAATTCATCTATCTTTGGGTCCTATAACCTCTTATCCTATGACCAAATATGTAATGAACCTATCAAACTATCTATCCTAATTTAGGCTTATTCTCCTTAATGGGATCTCCCCAAATTCTCTAAGTTTTAGGGTAAGGAGGATCCTCAATAACATTTGAGGGAATTTCACCATTCTTATACCTTGATTTCATATGATGATGCTCTCCTCCTATAAACCTTCCTTATGTCTTTATCAGGACTTGTCTTGGATTTGCATGTTCCCTTCTTAGGCACTCTATCTTTTTGTTCTCCTAGCTTTCCCAAATCTTTTTATAAAAAATTTTGGTGAAAATATCTAAGGTCTCCATAACTAACCTCTATTATATTAGGTATTTTGATGATGAATCAATTACTGACTTCATTGCATGATGGTGAGATCTCATTAATTAGTTATATTTTTCACTACCCCAAATATAACTCATTAAAATTTTCTCTAGGGGTTGTGCAAAACACTTTTCTCCCACCCTTTAGGTGCAAACATTTAGAACCTTTGATGAATCATTCATAATGGCACAAAAACATGAAAACTAAGCCACAGATGAGGCTCTTCCACTAAAATTTCATACCCAACCAATACCAAAGATAAAACATTAGAAAATACCATTGTCTTAAAAAATGTGCCACCTTTGATCATTAACCTATTGCATCAAACCTCTCCTTCTAACCTTTATTACCCATCAAATTGAAATCAAAATTGGGTTTCCCCTAAATAATACACACCTATAAGGTAATATTATTACTCTTTTCTTGATAAATTACTCAAAGCTAATGTTATTAAACTTTCACCAATCAATCCACCTCAATGATTTGACCCCTCTCACCCTGTGCCTAGGTGGTACAATGAAAATTACCATTGTGATTTCCATCGAGTCATTATACATGCCATAAATTAGTATAAAACTTTTAAAATCCTTATCCAAAACTTTATTTCAAATGGATAATTATTATTTGATAACCCCAACGTACCTCCTAATCATTCCCTCAATATTTTCCATAAACATTTTCCTAACCATGCTCCACCTACCCAACCTCATGACAACCAACTTGAACCATCATCATCCTATGAAGCACACATAATCAATGTCATCATAAATGAACCCATAGTGGATGAACCAAAAATTTATATTTCTCCTTCACCAACCTCACTTATAGAAGAATCAAGTTCACCTCTTATCCCTTCAGAGACCCAAATACAAGAATCTATAGCCCCTATATCTTCACTTGAGAAAACCATGTCCATGCCCATTTCTCCTTTCATGGAAGTAGCTATTAATTTAACCACCTCTTGTTATACCCCACCAAATTAAATGGTTAACCCCTCTCTTTTATTTTGGATACCCTAGTAAAGGAAGGAACAGGGACCATACCTACACCCATGATCAAAGAACCATATCCTTCCCTAATCACCCCACAAAGGACCATCACCTCATTTATCCAACTAGGTATTTCAAAACCTTATAACTCAATTAAATATTAAGGAACCCTACCTTCTTCCTTGCCTAAGGGCTTAACATTTGAAATGACTAATCAGGGAACCAAACCCATTTACAAGCCCTTTTCTTGATTAGTGCAAAGTCTAGAATAGGCCTCACAACCTAACCTAGATAGAGACACCTTTTAGCACCATCTGGGTCTCCCATACCAAAATAGAGTTGAACCCTTGACCTCATTGGCATCCACCATTAAAATTATTATCACCCCATCATCAAACATTCTTTAGTCCAATGACATGAGAGAACCATATCACCCACCTCCATCTAGATCATCTTATAATTTTATCACTAGACTGACCAAGACTTTAGATATCCTTACCACACCTAACATCACCCATTTACCCATAAAATTAGACCTAACCTCCTCTATTCCACCTAATAAACCACCAACCAAGATGGACCAAAGGGTGTATTTGCCTAAACCTCATCCTTGAGCTTGACCTATGCCACGTCTTTCTCATTTACCATTTATTTTGGGACCCCACTCTTCTACCATCCCAGTCACCTATTCTAATTCAATTAAACCAATTCCCTTTTATGTGCCTACCCATCCACCACCCAGGCCATCGACTTCTTCATCATCTTAGTTAGTTTATCCCCCTCTAATTTCCCACCTTTTATCAACCCTTCATCCTTTAATTCAAAACCATCCATCAATAACCTAATCACAACTATGCCATCCCAACTCAAATCATAAACCAAAGTTCCTCAACCACCTACCCTTATTAATGCCAAGTGTTATTTTGTGGAGCTAAAAGCTTCACCAGGATACAAATAAGAGAAGTTATGGAGGTTGCAGAAGAGTTGCAGAGTGTCACAGACACCGGCGTCGATTAGGACAACTGATGACGGCAGGAGGGAGATAGGAAGGCAACCGACATTGGTCACAGATCGGCTGGCATCGGCACCCCTAGCCAGTCATGGATTGATGTCGGTCACCTGTGGTTTGAGCTATGAGTATATTATGGGCAGTTGGTTGACGAACCAAGTGTTTACATGTTTAGAGCTAATTTTAGACTGAGAGCTGTGGATCTAATTATTGTATTATTTGTCTAATTATTGCTTGGATGAGATCTATATATGGACTCATGATTGTATTGTAAAAGCGTGCTAGAAAGCCATAGAGCTTTTAGAGAGAGCTAGTGTAGCTCCTCCTAGTTCTAAAGGGGTGCTGAGTGTGTATGATCAGGGAGAGTTGCAAGGTCTGCAAGGTCAAGGAGCTGATCCACCGGGGTACTGGTTGAAGAATCATAAGGACTTGGTGAGGCAAGGACAAGGGTTCTTCAGGGGTGTAGAGATATCTACATGGTGAGTAAGGTCTAGTGATTTGCAGGTAGCAGCAGAGAGCAGGAGATCTACTTGGAGTACGGTTGTGTACTTGGTGACCTAGCCACATGTTACTGACTGGTTGGAGAGGTGAACATCAATTCTATATTGGAGTTGATTTTTGGGACTGAGAGAGAGAGGGAAGAAGGTCTTGAGGCATGGTGAACCTTTGAGGTGGAGGAAGAAGTGGCATCTTCCTTATTGTATATTCTTTTATGTATTTAATACAATTCTGTATTATCTCTCATATTCCTGTGTTGTTTCATATTTCTAGTTACTTATTGATTCTGGTATAATTTTGTGTTTAGTTGCTAATACAAGAAGTAATCACATGTGTTCTAATTGGTAGAGCAAGATCCTAACTCAGTAGGGATCGGAGCATGTTTATTGTTTGTGGTTTCCCTGACAACCTAACCTAGATAGAGACACCTTTTAGCACCATCTAGGTCTCCCATACCAAAATAGAGTTGAACCCTTGACCTTATTGGCATCCACCATTAAACTTATTATCACCCCATCATCAAACATTCTTTAGTCCAATGACATGAGAGAACCATATCACCCACCTCCATCTAGATCATCTTATAATTTTATCACTAGACTGACCAAGACTTTAGATATCCTTACCACACCTAACATCACCCATCTACCCATCAAATTAGACCTAACCTCCTCTATTCCACCTAATAAACCACCAACCAAGATGGACCAAAGGGTGTATTTGCCTAAACCTCATCCTTGAGCTTGACCTATGCCACGTCCTTCTCATTTACCATTTATTTTGGGACCCCACTCTTCTACCATCCCAGTCACCTATTCTAATTCAATTAAACCAATTCCCTTTTATATGCCTACCCCTCCACCACCCAAGCCATGGACTTCTTCATCATCTTAGTTAGTTTATCCCCCTCTAATTTCCCACCTTTTATCAACCCTTCATCCTTTAATTCAAAACCATCCATCGATAACCTAATCACAACTATGCCATCCCAACTCAAATCATAAACCAAAGTTCCTCAACCACCTACCATTATTAATGCCAAGTGTTAGGTTGTGGAGCTAAAAGCTTCACCAAGATACAAATAAGAGAAGTTATGGAGGTTGCAGAAGAGTTGCGGAGTGTCACAGACACCGGCGTCGGTTAGGACAACCGATGATGGCAGGAGGGAGACAGGAAGGCAACCAACGTCAGTCATGGATTGGCTGGTGTCAGCACCCCCAGGTAGTCAGGGACCGACGTCGGTCACTTATGGTTTGAGCTACGAGTATATTATGGGTAGTTGGTTGACGAACCAAGTGTTTGCATGTTTAGAGCTAATTTTAGACTGAGAGCTATAGATCTAATTATTATATTATTTGTCTAATTATTGTTTGGATGAGATCTATATATGGACTCATGATTGTATTGTAAAAGCGTGCTAGAAAGCCATAGAGCTTTTAGAGAGAGCTAGTGTAGCTCCTCCTAGTTCCAAAGGGGTGATGAGTGTGTATGATCAGGGAGAGTTGCAAGGTCTGCAAGGTCAAGGAGCTGATCCACCGGGGTACTGGTTGAAGAATCATAAGGACTTGGTGAGGCAAGGACAAGGGTTCTTCAGGGGTGTAGAGATATCTACATGGTGAGCAAGGTCTAGTGATTTGTAGGTAGCAGCAAAGAGCAAGAGATCTACTTGGAGTACGATTGTGTACTTGGTGAACTGGGAGCGTGTTATTGACTGGTTGGAGAGGTGAACATCAATTCTATATTGGAGTTGATTGTTGGGACTGAGAGAGAGAGGGAAGAAGGTCTTGAGGCGTGGCAAACCTTTGAGGTGGAGGAAGAAGTGGCATATTCCTTATTGTATATTCTTTTATGTATTTAATACAATTGTGTATTGTCTCTCATATTCCTGTGTTGTTTCATATTTCTAGTTACTTATTGATTCTGGTATAATTCCGTGTTTAGTTGCTAATACAAGAAGTAATCACATGTGTTCTAATTGGTAGAGCAAGATCCTAACTTAGTAGGGATCGGAGCATGTTTATTGTTTGTGGTTTCCCTGACAACCTAACTTAGATAGAGACACCTTTTAGCACCATCTGGGTCTCCCATACCAAAATAGAGTTGAACCCTTGACCTCATTGGCATCCACCATTAAACTTATTATCACCCCATCATCAAACATTCTTTAGTCCAATGACATGAGAGAACCATATCACCCACCTCCATCTAGATCATCTTATAATTTTATCACTAGACTGACCAAGACTTTAGATATCCTTACCACACCTAACATCACCCATCTACCCATCAAATTAGACCTAACCTCCTCTATTCCACCTAATAAACCACCAACCAAGATGGACCAAAGGGTGTATTTGCCTAAACCTCATCCTTGAGCTTGACCTATGCCACGTCCTTCTCATTTACCATTTATTTTGGGACCCCACTCTTCTACCATCCAAGTCACCTATTATAATTCAATTAAACCAATTCCCTTTTATATGCCTACCCCTCCACCACCCAGGCCATCGACTTCTTCATCATCTTAGTTAGTTTATCCCCCTCTAATTTCCCACCTTTTATCAACCCTTCATCCTTTAATTCAAAACCATCCATCGATAACCTAATCACAACTATGCCATCCCAACTCAAATCATAAACCAAATTTCCTCAACCACCTACCCTTATTAATGCCAAGTGTTAGGTTGTGGAGCTAAAAGCTTCACCAGGATACAAATAGGAGAAGTTATGGAGGTTGCAGAAGAGTTGCAGAGTGTCATAGACATCGACGTCGGTTAGGACAAGCGATGACGGTAGGAGGGAGACAAGAAGGCAATCGACATTGGTCATGGATCAGCTGGCATCGACACCCCCAGGCAGTCAGGGACTGACGTCGATCACCTGTGGTTTGAGCTGCGAGTATATTATGGGCAGTTGGTTGACGAACCAAGTGTTTGCATGTTTAGAGCTAATTTTAGACTGAGAGCTATGGATCTAATTATTGTATTATTTATCTAATTATTGTTTGGATGAGATCTATATATGGACTCATGATTGTATTGTAAAATCATGCTAGAAAGCCATAGAGCTTTTAGAGAGAGCTAGTGTAGCTCCTCCTAGTTCCAAAGGGGTGCTGAGTGTGTATGATCAGGGAGAGTTGCAAGGTCTGCAAGGTCAAGGAGCTGATCCACCGGGGTAATGGTTAAATAATCATAAGGACTTGGTGAGGCAAGGACAAGGGTTCTTCAGGGGTGTAGAGATATCTACATGGCGAGTAAGGTCTAGTGATTTACAGGTAGCAGTAGAGAGCAGGAGATCTACTTGGAGTACGGTTGTGTACTTGGTGAACTGGCAACATGTTACTGACTGGTTGGAGAGGTGAACATCAATTCTATATTGGAGTTGATTGTTGGGACTAAGAGAGAGAGGGAAGAAGGTCTTGAGGCATGGCAAACCTTTGAGGTGGAGGAAGAAGTGGCATCTTCCTTATTGTATATTCTTCTATGTATTTAATACAATTGTGTATTGTCTCTCATATTCCTGTGTTGTTTCATATTTTTAGTTACTTATTGATTCTGGTATAATTCCATGTTTAGTTGTTAATACAAGAAGTAATCACATGTGTTCTAATTGGTAGAGCAAGATCCTAACTCAGTAGGGATTAGAGCATGTTTATTGTTTGTGGTTTCCCTGACAACCTAACCTAGATAGAGACAACTTTTAGCACCATCTGGGTCTCCCATACCAAAATAGAGTTGAACCCTTGACCTCATTGGCATCCATCATTAAAATTATTATCACCCCATCATCAAACATTCTTTAGTCCAATGACATGAGAGAACAATATCACCCACCTCCATCTAGATCATCTTATAATTTTATCACTAGACTGACCAAGACTTTAGATATCCTTACCACACCTAACATCACCCATATACCCATCAAATTAGACCTAACCTCCTCTATTCCACCTAATAAACCACCAACCAAGATGGACCAAAGGGTGTATTTGCCTAAACCTAATCCTTGAGCTTGACCTATGCCACGTCCTTCTCATTTACCATTTATTTTGGGACCCCACTCTTCTACCATCCCAGTCACCTATTCTAATTCAATTAAACCAATTCCCTTTTATATGCCTACCCCTCCACCACCCAGGACATCGACTTCTTCATCATCTTAGTTAGTTTATCCCCCTCTAATTTCCCACCTTTTATCAACCCTTCATCCTTTAATTCAAAACCATCCATCGATAACCTAATCACAACTATGCCATCCCAACTCAAATCATAAACCAAAGTTCCTCAACCACCTACCCTTATTAATTCCAAGACCATGCCTAAGAAGGTTCTTATTTCCTCAATTAGCATTTAAACACCCCCAACACCTCTGAAGGAATCTTAGTTAATTTATATAGGTTATTACAAACATCCTCCATTAAACTTCCACCTATTAATCCATTCACCCCCTTTAATACCAAACCCTCTTGGTTTGATGATACTCAGATTTGAATGTACCATAAGATGCTAAGATATAACATAGAGAACTACAAAGCTCTCCAAGCTCTTGTTCACTTCTTATATGATGATGATGATGATGATCTATTGTTAGATGAAACATTGTCACCTCCCTTACCAGCCCAAATATCAATCCAACTAATTCAACTATCATCCCAACCTACGTTGACTTCCCCACTTTCACCTAAAAGTGAGGGGGAGTAACTAAAGAAAATATCTAGTCAAACTAAGCTCATTGTCCATACCATCCAAATGATTACCTAATCTTGATCTTAAAAAAGAGGTAAAGGAAGAGCCAATGTGTCCATCTTATGGACATATCCCTCAAACTTCCAACCTTATAACTAGTCTCCAACACCAACTCCTTTAATTACACCATCACCAAGGCCCAAGGTGTCCATCCTTAGGGCCCGTTTGTCTAACCTTTCTGAATCCATTTAATGAACCATGTTGAAACAACTCCACCATAACTTGATCAAGATGAGTCTTTATGAGTTAATCAACATGTCACCTCATCTCTACCAGGTACTGATAGAGGCTTTGCAATCCATAGAGGTTTAACTAAATGATCCTCAACCTCTTGTGTCCTTTGTTAGGGCCCTCTAACATTCTATCATTGTCACCTTCTAGGATTTTGAGATACCTCTAACCCATTTTGAGGAGTCTAACCCTCCTCTCTTTGTCACTCTATACAATAATAATACCCACATCAAAAGGGTAATGATAAATGGTAGAACCAACATTAGCATAATCTCCTCCCATACTTTTGATCAACTATGTTTACCAAAGAACATCATGGCCAAAATCATAGTAGTTTTTCACTCCTTTAATGACACGATGGATACTACCTTGGGGACTGTTGTCCTTTAAATAAACTTGGTGCCTCACACTATTCTTGAGCTATTTTATGTTATAGAGAGTGAGTTCCAATATAAAATTCTACTTGGATGCCTTTGGATCTAAGTTATGAGTTGTATCCCCTCTACTTTACACCATTGTGTCAAATTCAAACATGATCAATGGGATTATCTCTCCTTCCTTCAAGACTATAACATCATATTTGCATGGTCTTACTAGGATATGCCCAAGATTGACCCTTCCATCACTCTCCATAACATCATTACCCATTTTGAGGCTAAGATGGTATAGTAAAAGCTTCACAAAATGCACCCTAGCATATCTCTTCTCATCAAAAAAGAACTTTAGCATCTTTTGTTCATCAACTTTATTCAACCCATTGATTATCCATAATGTGTCTCTAGTATTATTATCATTACCAAACCCACTGGGTGACTCCATCTTTGTGTGGAATTTTGTGACCTTAACCTTTCATACCCCAAAGTTGACTTTCCTTTACCCAACATTAACCAACTAGTTGATCTTACCATGGGTCATGAGATCTTATCCCTCATGGATAGATTTTTAGGATATAATCAGATCTTGATCACCCCCTCATATCAACATAAATTCACCTTCATTACTCCTTGGAGAACCTTATACTATCAAATCATGCCCTTCTATTTAAAAAATATAGGAATAACTTATCGATGAGCCATGACCTATACCTTTCATGATCTTATCATAAGATTGTAAAATATTATGTGGATGATCTCCTAGAGAATTAAAAACACCATAAGGATCATCTAGCTATTCTTGATATCATTTTTTATTGACTAATCCAATTCCATGTCCAGCTTAATCCCAAGAAAATGCATTTTTTGGATCATCTCTAGGAAGCTCTTTGGAATTATCATTTCCCTCCATGGAACTAAAATTGATCCTCCTAAGGTCAAGTCCATCCTAAAAATTCCTCCTCTAATAATCCTTAAACAACTTTGTAGTCTATAGGGGAAATTATAATCTATCCATCACTTCATCTCCTAGCTATTAGATAGATGTCAACCCTTTCACCATCTCTTAAAGAAACACACCTCATTTAGATGGACCAAATATTGTCAACAAGCCTTTAATTCACTCAAGGAGTACTTGCTTTCTCTACTCATTCTTATGCCACTTAGGGATGACCAACCTTTCTACCTTTATATATCCACCACTGATCACTCTTTGGTGTGATGCTAGCTCATCAAGATGAAAAAAATAAATAACAAGCCATCGATTATATTAGCTACATGATTTTAGGGTATGAGACATGATATATCTATCTTGAAAATATTTATCTTGCTCTCATTTTTTTTGGCTCTAAACACTATCATTACCTTCTCAAATACAAAACATACATTATTTCCAAAACCAACCCACTCAAGTATATACACTCCAAGCCATACCAAAATCAGTGTATGGATAACTGGCTCATGCTTCTAGTTGAGTTCAATCTTGAGTTTTTTCAACAAAAATACATTAAAGGGTAGGTCATCATTGACCAATTATCTAAAACTCCCCTCTCAAATAACCAACCCGTTCTATTGACCTTTCCAGATGAATCCATTATGACTCTTTCTCAAGAAAACCCCCTTACCAAATGACCATATTTTTAGTGGCTCTAAATGCCAACATGGTGGGGGTGTGGGTGTAATTCCCATTCTCCTTAATATATAACCTCTTCCACTTTCATTTAAAATTGACTTTAAATGTACTAATAACATGGTGGAATATGAATCTTTGGTCATCAGTCTCCAAGCCACTCTCACCTTGGGAATCAAAACCATTTCTATCTTTAGTGATTCTCAACTCATGATCAGCCAAGTCAACGGGTCCTATCAATATAAAAATAATATTTTTTAAAAGTATAAGCTTCTTGTTGACAAACTCTTAACATCTTTTGAATGTTACCAGATCTAGTTAGTACCTTGATGTACTAACAAATTTATAGATATAATGGCCTCCCTTACCTCTCAAATTCCCTCTCAACCCATTGAATCTAAATATTTGTCACCATCCATCACTTCATTAGGTATTCATATATCAATTTAGACCTTCCTACCATGTCTAGTGTGGAGGCATCTCTTTCATCCATTTGATATGACCAAAATTTTAACTACCTTAACCTTGGCATCATTCCACCTGGCCTCTCAAAGAATGCCTAAAAAGCCTTCATTTATGTGGTACCTATTTTTATACCATATTGGGAGGAATCCTTTATAAATGTGGCTTTCATAGCCTTCTTCTTCATTGTCTATAGAGTCATAAGATTTGCCATACTATCAAAGAAACTCATGATGGAGTCTATGGGGGACACTTCAATGGCCTCACTATCACTAAAATAATCCTACACCTTGGCTACTATCGGCCTACCCTTAATTAGGATTATTGTGAAAGAAGTGTGTCAAATGCAAACAACATGCTAAATTTCATCACATACCCACTCATAGACTTCAGGTATCCAAAGATTATTGGCCCTTTTCATAGTGTGGGTTTGATCTCATTATACAAATAAATCTTCACTCATCTTAATGACACCAATTTATCATCATCGCTACCAAATATTTCACTAAATGGGTGAAATCCATTCCATTTATCTTGATCAAAACTAAAAAAAAATCAATTTCATCAATCACCACATCATCTATCATTTTAGTGTCCCTCACAAAATCATTACTGATATTGGAAAATCCTTAATAAATAAGAAAGTTCAAGCCCTCTATGATGCCTTTGGCATCAAGATCAGCCATTCTTCACCTTATCATCCATAGGAAGATGGATAGGTAAAATCTTGCAACAAAACCCTCATCAAAATTCTAACCAAAGTTGTAAGTGCTTTAGGTTAAGATTGACACCTACACATCCTATTCACTTTATGGGCCTATCACACTAGCACTCAAACCTCCATGGGTTATACCCACTTTTCCCTAGTCTTTGGTATAAAGGCTATCTTGCATCTCAAATTTCAAATCCCCTCTCTTTCCATATCCTTACAATACATCATTTTTGATGATGATTATCATCAGGAATGCCTTGCATGCCTTGAGTTACTTGATGAGCATTATCTTTCTGCCCTTAACCATCTTCACATCTATCAAGAGAGTATCACCCATGCTTATAAAAAACATCTAAAATAATGGGAATTTAATATTGGATACCTCATCTTTAAATAAAACCAACATGTAATAAATATGAAGAAAAGAAAAAAGGGCAAATTTGCTTTCAATTGGCTTGGACCCTATATCATCACCCACAAGTATGGATCAAGAGCTTATCATTTATCCTCTCTTGAAGGCAAACTAGAACCTAAGCTTCTCAATGCTTCACATCTACACCCTTTCTACTATTAAGGAAGATTTGATAAAACTTGTTCTCTAACTTAAGCTTATCCTTTGGTTTATGAGATTATCACCTCCCTTACCTTATTACCCTATCCCTCTTGGGGACATTTGATTACAACAGACCCATGTGATTATTCATCATAAATTTTGCCCCAATATTAAACATGGGTACCATGGCTCTACCCATGGCATGGTTCTCATGCATACTTTTTATCTCTAACTAGATGGAATCTCATGGTCACCTATTTCTCCAAAACTACTTTCCATTACCTTACAACCACCTTTTATGGTAAAAATATTACCCTTATAAAGGTCAACCTCTAAGCTTGGATAGATGGGTCCATGTCTAAAACAACATTAAAATATTCTACATGGGATATTAAATATTATTTGGATCCATTTTATTAAGCATAGATAGCTCCCTCAAAGGATAACTAATAAATAAAGTCAAAAATAGATATACTTATCCCTCGAAGATAACTATCAAACACTTATTCATATTTAGACTTAGACCACTCCTTCTAAGGATGGATAAGATAAAATATCAAAAATAATCTCTTCATACAAGCCACAATTAGCTCAATCAAAGAATTTGAAGCTTCTCACATTGATCAGCTTCACCCTTTTCATAGAAACAAGAAATAAATGCCCCATTGAAAGAGATTTATCCCACAAAAGGGCCATAATCATCTCTCTCATAAAAAATATATTTGTAGGCTTCCCGCATCGATCAGTCTATACCTTATAAAGATATGAACTTATTTGTTTTGGTTCTCAGGTCACCTATCAAAAGGGTAAGTGAATCCACATTAGGTTCCTACATCATCCCTTTTCCCTACATTTACCTACTATCTCCTTTTCTTATATACCCACTATAAATCAAAAGACTATGATCTCACTTGGCACCTTGCATTTATGATGACACCTTTTCATTAAAATCATGCTAATGTGAAGCATATGAATGGTTTATTTTCATTAAGATCAATCCACCCTAGGTTTAAAAGGGTCCAATCCAATGAACCCAACACACCTTTTTCTTACTCTCTCTTATATTGGTTCATGAGGATGTTGCTTCTCATCATTATTTTTCCAACATTTATTTTGTTACCTAAAATTAATTTATGTACATTAAATCTTGTCTATGCTCACCAAAAAAATATTAAAGTAGAACATAATCCATAATGAAAAATATATCATGAACCATGGAATCAAAATAAACACATCATACCGACCATTTTTACTCACAAGTTACATTACATTCGTACATTATTGAAATATCAAAGTATGTACATTGTAATAATTAACCACACATTATAATCTATCCATATAATGCAAATCACATCATCATCAAACCATATATCATCACATGCCTATACTAATAACATCAATTTGAATAATCATCATAATCATAAGTACATAAGCAATCATCATCCATAAAATATAAAGTATCTACATCACACATCAACATTAGTCATAAATTGTCACATCATAAACATACAAAAATCCATCTCATAAAACATAAAATCATAATCACCATAAAATATCTAAATCATCTCATATAAATCATCTAAATCATATACATAAATACATGTCAATATAGGTATATACCTCTCACTCATATACATCTCACATCTTCAACATGTAGGATATTATCAAAATACATACATACATACATACATACATATATATATATATATATATATATATATATATATATCAAAAAGTATACAATCTCATTATGGACCTACACTTGGAGTACCACTGCCACTGGCCCCATCTATACCTATACCTAGTGGTGGTTCTCCTGTGACCCCTATCTAGCCCACTATCATAGCCCATTGACCTAGGGTACCAAGCATGGCCCCACCACTCATGTTAGCCCTATACTTATTAAATCTCATGGCATGGGGAAACTGATCAAATACTATCACCTCATAATAATGAAGCTCCCGTATAATGGCTAAACAGTGTGTTTAAAGCACTAAATCTATTAGCCCTCCTAATACTAATGCTATGACACCCACACAAATCTACCCCTATAATGTGCCTATTTGGCCCTACAACATGGCCACTTATCCCTATAAAGTGATGACTTAGGCCTATGTTTGGTCCCTTTCTATCATCACAACCCCCACCTATCCCTATAAAGTCATAATTTATCCCTATAGCATGGCCACCTACCCCTATAATTTTGTAATCTAGGCTTGGGTAGTATCTAGTGCCACCATTGCCTAAGGATCACCATGTGTTTGTCCCTATGTTAGATCAATATCCATAGGTCTTTAACCCCCATTACCCCAACCAAAATTAGCTATCACATATCTACCCTAAAACCATATAGGATAATTAGCTATGATGCTTGCATCATCTCTCACTATATCAAGTAGCTCCTCATGATTTAACTCCTCTTGTGGTTATGGTCTTGAAATAAAAACTATACATCCTCCCTCTTATCTGATATAAAATCAGGTGGGATCCCCTATCTAAGTTAAAACTATCTCTACACTCTCTCAAATGGGATGCACTCTATCTCACCATCCCATCTGCCATATACCCATCTCTAACTATGCAGTGAATATCTATGGTACCTATATCCAACCCACATAGGCCAAGTCATGTATAGGCTCCAAACTATATCTCTAGGTGCCAAGCCCTCCAAATCATCTTGAAACCAATCAATATCCCTTGTACCACTACCATCCCCTATCATCATCCCATCACTCCTCTACTAATATAATTTGATTGTGTAGTTTATCAACAAATATTACTCTATAGGAAAGCCTAATGGTCTCAACACTTGTATGTGTTCATATTCCCATTAATAGAGTATAAACCCCACACTGATACCATAATTCATATATGCTCTAAAATACTATAGCTATCTATATATTTTCACTAATAGAACTTGGGCCCATCTAAAGATCATCCATGTACCAACTCCTCAAGTAGCCTGAATAAAACATAAGGTAACCTCCCTCCAATTAAATCTAGTAGAGCATAACAAGTCACTACCAGCTACATCATGATCAGTAGGTGCCTCTCTCTCTCATGACTTGATAGTATAATAACCTAATGTCAAATCCACCTACATGAAATTATGCATCTACTCTATCATCCCCATATAAAAACTCCATGCACTCATCAATTTCCTCACTCTCTATGCAGTAGATAGGGTCTCCACAAATAGGTAAGCATATGATCTAGTGCACATATTCTAACAAGATGCTCATTTCCCCTATTGATAGCCGGAATGTGTTAGTCATAAGGTCCCATCTCTTGATAAGGGTGAATATCATCATGACATCCCTAAGAAGGCACTGGTAATGGTGCATCCTTCCAAAGCCAACCACCTCCATGTGTCACCAATCCTCTATAGACATAGCATCCCTAACCTTTGTAAATATCTCAAGCACTTGATGCCATAGTTGGATCTAATCTTGAGCCTATAAAATAGTCATAAAAAGAATTATGTGACAACTTATCCCTATTTACATGATGACTATTAATCACTACTATACCTACTCATAATATCTCATCTTTCATAAACTACAAACAAAAATTCCAATCCTTCATTAATTTCATGCACCTCACCTATTCAATCCTACTTACTCATCCTCTCTTTCTATAAATGGTTATTTACACACCCACCTACCTCTCATCTTTAGTCGAGTGCCAAATATCTAACCTTAAAACATTCTTCTTCTATTTCACCTATACCCATCTACACCCTGACCATATTTTCTCCCCTAATCTTGTTTTTACCTTTGTAATCATCATATACTATCGTACATCTTTTCCTAGATGACTATTATATCAATTCCCAAATTACCTACCTCTCATCTCTAAAAAAATAAATACCTATTATATTCATCTTTTTAACTTATAAACCCTCAACCCTTCCTCAAAACATTATTTCACACATTAACTACATTATTCATGATAACCTATCATTAATGGAAACTATTAATAATCTTATATTCATCAAATTCACATGCACACCCAACCATTTGTTACAAACATTAGAATAATAACTATAAAACTAAAAACAATACACCCAATATTTAAATCCATCTATACAACTATAATTTTTATTAATCAATTAAATCAAACCCTCCTACCCTCCTTCCCATTATTTTACCCACCTAAAAATTCCTTCTTCCTCGACCATTGATGGATAACCCAACCATTGATGATCTCCTTAGGGCATTTTTTACCACTCAAGTTGACTATCACTAATTAGGTTAACTACTAATATTCATTATTAGTGATCATTGACAGTGAGCCTTAACCCCCCAACCTCCTCTACAACACCTTGATCTACCCTACAGCTCCCTTCCCCCCATTTTAAAATTCCATCTACACCACTACATACCACTTACCACTATAAAATTCTACCTAAATTCCCCTACACTATCATACACCCTCAAAACCCTAGGAACACCAAACCCTAGGGCATTTTTTGCCAACATAGTCTATCACTAACATGCAATCACATCCTATTGTTATAATTCATAATCCATATCAATTTACAGTGGGACCTACCTCATTTCATGATTTATGGTGACATCTTAGTCCATGTCTAGCTACCTGACCATGTGCATCTCCAATATCCATCTTAGGTCCCCTCAATCACAATCTCACTCATAACCACCAATATATTCTTAACACCTTAATGCACTTCCATACACTAATGAGTAATCTTCATACACAATTCTTAGATATGATAAAATCAAAAATCACCAACTTTATAAATGAGAACAAATGTTTGACCATTTGCTTTTTTAACATGGTTTTAGGGTTTTCACCCAACCATCGATGGTTACCTAACTATTGATGTTTTACCCTAACTATCAATGGTTACATACACCTCAATGGTTAACCCTAACCATCGATGGTCACCTAACCATCATTGGTTATCCCTAACCATCATTGGTTATCGCTAACCATCAATGATTAGGGTTTAACTTCATTTCCCCCACCTTTTCTCATCCTTTTTTTGCCTAAACTGAACCTTGTAACACATCTATATGGGGAACCCCATTTCTTTCCACACCTTAACCTATTTTAGAGTCACCTTCTCCCTCAACCACCAAGAACTATATTAGGCCTGAAGTCCATGTTGGATCTATTGTCGATGGGGATATGTAGGTAATGTTCTCTTACTTAGTACATTAAGAGTCAGCTCAACCATGCCCTACCTAGTCAACCACCCAATCCATTTTTCCACATCCACCTCAACATTGGAACATTTTAAAACCAACCTATTTTCATGATTTGAGATGACCTTGATTTGGTCATGATGATCACCTTGACTAATTTTTCCATGTTGAACTTTTGAATTACACACCACCTTATGTGAAACCTAACCATTTGTGTTTTTTTTGGGAGCACTTCTTCCCTTGGATACCTAGGCAAAACACCAACCTTCTCTAAGAGGCTTGATATGTGTGACCCAATCACATATGATTAATACTAGGGAGTGGATACCTTATCACTTATCCTAAAAGCTAAAATTATTATCAACATTGGCAACTTTAGTCTTTGTATGATTTTAACTCTCAAACTTATTCATACTTTGTGCATGTATTTACATTTCAAAATCCCACACCAAACTTTTGACCTCAATTTTAATCTTTATCAAACCATGACCCAATTTTAGTGTTACCTCATCAACTCCTAGTTTGAGGAGGAATACCATCCTTCTATACTCAAGGAAACCAAACATTAGCTAGTCAACACTTCATTTTTATTTTATATATTATTGACCTAAAGTTGCACAACAAAAATGGGGAAAATATAGACACTCAAAAATGTTCCTTTGACTAGTTTTTGATGTCGCATCACCTTAGACCTATCCATTAACTATCCACATAGTTAACTCACCCTTAAAACACCTTTCTAAACTTTGACATTTATTAACACACTTAGGACACTTTAGTAAAATTAAATTAGACCCATTTTAACATTTTTATACTTAGGGCTATGATCATCGATGGTCAACTTAACCATCAATGGTTAGCCTGACCATCAATGGTCATGTATTCAAACTTACAACACATAAAAAAACACATCTAGTTATAAGCTAATCATATACCAACAAAATGGAAAATTTTCCATACATACCTTATAACTTTCCTTTTTTTCAAATTGGCATCTTTATCTCAGACCAACTTAGAATCTTTCTCTCTCCTTACTTGGTAGTTTTGTGCTATAAATGTAAGGATCTTGGAAGAGTTATGGATCTAAAATTTTTGAATCCAGGCTCTCTTATTTTTTTTGTATAGGGATCCAAGAACTTGAAACTCTATACACATGACTTTTGAAGGCTAGAGTATTGTTATGCTACCCAACTTCCTTCAGGTTTCAACTATCACCTGCTTGGCATCACATAGGTATCCTTATTTTATTTTTAGTGTTTTATTTCTTTGTTAGGTTTTTTTATTTTGATCAGTTCACTTGCACATCATTTCTTACCTTTAAAACCCATATTTCACCCTCTACCCATCAACCACATTCCCTTTCTCCATTTCAATATCTTACCTAATTCTTATAGATAACCATTTCCAATTACTATAACCATAAATAGTTATAATAACCTTCAATTTTCACCTAACCATCGATAGTTAGGACAATCATCATTGATCACCCTAACTGCCAATGGTCACCTATCAGTTAGAATAAGAGTTTTTTAATTTTAGATCTCCTCACACCCCACCAAGCCTTATTTTGGCTTCTAAACTATCTATATACACTACTCAATCCTTTAAACCTAACCTTGATACACTTCTGCATGGTATTGACCCATCATGCTACATTTTCTACTAAATAGGTATGTTATTTATTTTTTGCATAAGTATTTATGTTCTTATCAGTTTATCATCTTTCATTTCTATTGTTAGAACATTTTTATCATTATGGGAGTAGATTTATAGCCATGTAAAGGAGATTTTGCTTCTTGGATCTAGAATTTTGTTAGGTAGTCTACCCTTTATACTCATCTAACAAACAAGTTGGGTTAATGTAGTCTTGTTCTAGGTAGTCCTTCCTCACCAAAATAGAGCTCCTACTTTGTTTGGTCATCAACGAGTGCAAAATTTAACTAGGTACATAACCCTCATCTGTTATTCCTCTCTCTTTTTATGAATGTTATAAGTAGAGTAAGAAATATTAGGAAAAAATTAGGCATGATTAAGAACCTGATGTTGACACTATAGTCTTGTCCAAATGTTACCATTTAGTAGGATGTAGTGGTGGTGGACTTGGATCCTTACTTTTCCATGTACTTCACCTCAAATATTAGGGGCTAATTATCATTTTATTGGATATAATTAATTTTTATAAGTAGGTATGTTACAAAGGTAACAATCCTTTTTGAACCCATTTCATGTTTCCACTTGGATCTTTATATGCCAAGTGTTGTAAACACTTATTATGTCATCTTGGATGAGGTGTTAGAATATAGTGAAGTGGAAACTAATCACCTTTATAATGAATTATAATTTATTTCTTAATCAATGGCCTCAAATTTACACGATAAAAATACTTACAAGTATATTGAGGGAGAGGGACTTGGTATTTATTACCTCCATGAGAATGATGAACTAATTCTAGCTATGGTGAAGGATGATGAATCTAGTGAAGGTCTATGCCAATTATACTTCAATGGATCAAGGAACAAACATGGTATTTAGGATATAATGATATATATTTCTCCAAAACATCAAAGTTATTTTTCCTCAATTAAGTTGTAGTTTGGTTGTTAAAATAATGTTGTAGAGTATGAGGTATTAGTTCACAGTTTGTAGTGGGTTAAAAAGATGAGAATTAACCAATTTCAAGTTTTTGGTAATATTAAACTTATAGTTCATCAAGTAAGAGGTCTTAAAATATATAAAAACACATTTATAATATATTATAATCATAAGGTGTGGGATTTACTTGAGTATTTTCAAGCTTTTAACACTCAGGCAATACCAAGAGATAATAATAAACATATAGATAGGTCAGCTTCCATAGGGGCCTAATTTAGCATTCCAAGTGATAAGAAAAATGATAAAACATAGTAACACATTAAGGTGGTTTTGAGGCCTTCGATTTTTAATAACCATGATAAATATAGAGTATTTGAGGATGTTAATAAGATTGTCAAGTTCTTGCAAGAAGAGGGTGAATTCTCCTCCAAGAATCAGTCAAAGTTGTTGCAACAGTATGGGGATTAGATTGTGTACCTAAAATATAATAATATACCTAAAGGATTGGTTAAAATTGAGAATATATTCATTTATTATGATGAGATGAGAATATATAAGTCATCTTTGTCAACTAAAGAAGAACACTATGCCAATGTAGATATTATAGTTGGAAAGAACTTGAAATTAGGTAAATTATGCACTCCTTCACAAAAATAATCTATAATTGAATTATGTAAAAATTTTATTGATGTTTTTTCATGGAAATATATAAATCTAAAAGGATTTGACCCAAGTCTATATCAACACACCATTGAGCTAGAGGCTGAAACTAAACTAGTGAGACAAAGTCAAAGGCACATAAATTGAAAACTTGAGACTTTGATAAGAACTAAGCTTCATAAACTAATAGATTTAGTATTCATATTTATAATTAATCACTCAACTTGGGTAAAAAATCTTTTTCTAGTATGGAATAAGAATGGTGAAATTAGACTATGTGTTAACTTCCAGGATTTGAACAAGGATTCCTTTAAGGATCACTATCCATTTCCATCCATGGAACAAATTTTATAGCTAGTGGTATGTTCATATAGGTTCTATTTTTTATATGTATACATTGGCTATAATTATATATTTATTAAATAAGAGGACCAATTGAAGATAGCTTTCATTACAAAGTGGGGGACCTTTACATATATAAAAATTCCTTTCGATTTATCAAATATTGGAGTAACCTTTCAGAGCACCATGAATATGGCATTACAAGTTATTATTAATATTTTTTTACTTGTCTATTTGGATTATATAATGATGTTCTCAAAAAGTTTAAGTGAGCACATGGTCCATCTCAAAGAAGTGTTCAAAAGGTGTAGGCAATTTGGGGTGTCTCTTAACCCCAAAAAGTGTCTTCTCAATTCATGAAGGTAAGATTATTGGACATGTGGTTTTAAAACATGTCTAAAGTATAGATCCAAAAATAATATATTCAATTCTTGTTCTTTCCTTATCTAAGAATAAAAAGGCCTTCTAAATCTTCTTAGGAAAAATCAATTTTATAAGAATATATATTCCATATTTTTCCACATAGTTAAGCCACTTACAACCATGCTAAATAAGAATCAAAGTTTTAGTTGGTCCAAGGAAGGAATAAATAGTTTTGAAGAGATGAATCTAGCCATAACTAGTGATCCTACACTTATAAATCTATATTTCACAAAATACTTCATCTTGTACACCTATGCTAATATGGATACCATTTTGGGTATTATTATGCAATAGAATCATGAGGCCTTAGATCAGCCAATATCCTTCTTAAATAAAGGCTTAGAAGAGTATCAAAAAAGGTAATATTTTGTTGAAAATCATGTCCTTTCAATAATAAATTCTCTCAATAAGTTTAGATACTTTTTATCTAAAAATAGGATACACCAGATGGTTACACATCCAAGTATCAAGAAGTTCTTATTAAACAAGGATATAAATGAGAAGAGAGCTATTCAGATAATGAGATTAATGGACTATGATGTGGAAATCAAAGTCACAAATCTGATTAGAGGTAAAGGACTTTGTGAACATCTAACCCAATACTTTCAAGAGGCTAAAGAGGTGGTTTTAGTGTTGAATGATAAATAAGTTGTAGCTAATCATACCTCACCTTTCAGTTGGTTTCATGACTTACTAAGATACATTTAAGATGTGTATTATACTTCTCATTTAAGTGATTAAAAAAGAAGATATTTTTTATTGCAATCTATTCCATTTCTTCTTTTTGATGGTGTTCCTTTCAAAAAATACATAAATGGTATGTTGCTAAGGTATATAGAGCCAATCCAAACACAAAGGTTGATTGAAGAGTTATATGATGGAATTGGTGGAGTAAATTTATCATCAAGAAATATAACCCTTAATATCATGAAAGGTGGGTACAATTGGACAAATATATCTGGTGATTATCATACATGGGTTAAGAAATGCAGGGAGTGTGTTATGTTTGTAGGAAAAGTGAAAGTTGTAGCTTTACCTCTCCAACCAATTGTGATGGACCATCCTTTTATCCAATGGCATTGAATTTATTGGCCTCATTAACCCTCTTTCAAGTTTATGTCATAAGTGAATCCTTACTTCTATATATTAGTTCACAAGATGGATAGAGGTAGTAGTATTGAAAGAAGCAAATGAATCCAATGTACTGGATTTTTATGAAGGTTTGCTTACTATATTTGGGGTTCCTTAAACCATAATTTTATACAATTCCATGGATTTTGTGGGAACTAAGATTAGCCAATGGGCTGTTAAACATGGTGTTTACCTCAACACTTCATCAAACTACTATCCATAAGGTAATGACCTTGGTAAGTCCACCAATAAGAACCTACTAAAGATCATAATAAGTAAAATTGAATATAATAGAAGGTCATGGAATTTAAATTTGAAGTTATCTTTATGGCTTTATAGGCTCACATACAAAATATCAATAGCTAACTCTTCATACAAGATGGTATATGGTAAGGAAGCAAGGTTACCCATTTATCTTGAGTTTCCTACTTTAGAACTAATGCTATATATTAAGTTATTTGAGAATGAACCAATGGATATCAGGTATGATGAGCTTATATATATATATATATATATATATATATATATATATATATATATATATATATATATATATATATATATATATATATTATAAATTACTCCATGCTAGCCATGAAAATTCACCAAGAACAAGTGAAGAGAAACTTTAACAAAGGAGCTTTTTCATGGAGTTTCAAATAAGGATATTTGTTTCTCAAGTGTGATGAGGATAAATCTAAACTATGAAGGAATACCAATTTTTAATCCCTTTGGAGTGGCCCATACACAATCTCTAGGTTCAAATCCCACAATGCCTTCCAACTTACAAAGGTGGATAGTGAGGAGCTTCCAATCCCAATTAATGGCATACATCTAAAATACTGCTATTGAGAGTTATATTCCTTGTACATAGTTTATTTCTTTCCTCCAAGTTTTGTCATATCACATTAGTTTGTTTATTTTTTGTCTCAAATAAGTGCCTTATTTGCACATTTGCTTTGTGACCTAGTTTACCATGTTTTATGTGTTTTCTTACTTAGTAAGGAGGAAAAAGTTGTCTTATTTCAAGTTAAAAGATTATTGTAATCATGAATCAAATTTTTCACTATTATTATAAAATGTAAGTTTTTTTTTATGATTCTAAAAGAGATGTAAATAGTTTTGTTCTCAATCATAATAGGCATGCTTCCTAGTTGAGTTGCTAAAATGTTGACAAGTTTGACCTCATAGGTTAATATATCAACCCTACCATTCAAAACTTTTCTTGTCATGTTATTTTCCTTGTCAATTGGTGTGTTAGTATTTTAATTTATTTTATATGGTCATCTAAATCCTTGATTAGTAAATTTTACGGTAGATTTGATGAAAATTAGGGTTTTGGTCATCATAGTCATTTACTTGCTTAGCCTCCTTTGTGACTAGTTTCAACTTGTGTCAATAAGTGAAAAGATTAAAAAACATAATAAGAGGCCTTGAGGATTTTACAAGATTCATGTCATTCTTTAAAATTGATCTAACTAGTTGGTGACATGTTTGCCTAACTTCATGACCTAGTTTACTATATTTTAGGTCATTTTATGGATTTTGGAGCACATTTTGAGTGTGAATGATAGTCTAAAGTCAAAATAATGTAATTTTTTAGGCATGAAAATTAAAATGGATCCATTTTGAATTAGTTTCATTAGACTTATCAAGTATTTCAAGAAAATTTAGTGATAAAAAGGCTTATTTTGAGGCCATCCATATAGTTATCAAGGTAGAATTGAGCATCAAGAATATTCAACATGTTATTTGTTCATGACAAGGTTAAACATGTTATTTAGAGGAGGTTTCAAGTCATAAAATGAATAAAACCATTTTATCTCCTATATTGACCTTCTTGAAAACTCTAGAAGGGTGTTTTTCAAATGTTCAATATAGAAAGAGGAGAGAGATTTAAAAGATGAAACTTTGGACATTGTTATAGGTCCATGTAAGATTGAAATCAGTAGAATTGGTTTTTAGATTGGTGGCCTTTTATTTTTGAATAATCACTAAGAGTGATAGCATGTCATTATGGCCTATGTATATAAGAAGGGTTTGTTCCTACACATGTTTCTCTAGTTCAAAAAATGGTGTAGAATAATGATTTTGAGGGTGTTTTCTATAGTTATTGTATCTCCATTTATTTTATTTTTAATTGTTCAATTCATTTCCATGTGGGACTTTCACTTAGAAGAAGAATAACTTAGTGTATAGGTTATTTCAATGAGTTTTGCCACAAGTCTCTATTTTTTTTCATGGTGGTCATTATCATAGGTATTATAATGATTCAAATATCATAAAAACTCCCTAAGTTCCATGTTTTCATTTCTCCTTTATCTAAGATGTTTTTTGGCCCATCTTCTTCAAGTGTGATGCTCTTTAGAATCATAGTATGTGTTTAAAATAATTTGGTGTAAATTTTCAGTTTTTGGGCTCAAATTCTAGTAATAATTTATATTGCATGGTTTTGATATGGTATTATATTAATGTAAGTGTATAAATATGATAATAAAGAGCCTAAATACACTTTCTAATGAGAATTTATAGTTGTTCCCTTAAATTGCATATTATATGGATTATAAGAGTAAGTTTGAAGATGTTGAGATCCATGGAAAAGATTGATACATATCTCCCTATATTCATTATCCTTGATTACCTCATTGACTTCATCATGTTGAAAATTATGACTACAATTCTCTTAGTTTTCACTTAAAAGCCTATTACATCACTTGATAATACTTTCAGTCTATACAGTGTTTGTAGAGTATGTGGGAGATAAAAATGCTAGTCTTGAGCTCTATGATTTCTTGGAAGAAGTGATGGTGACATGAAAAATTAAAATGTGAGTAATGATTTAAATGGAGACTTAAGAACCATGAACATCCTATTCATAATCAATGAGCCTTAAAAATAACCTACAACAATTAGTGTTCCACCTCATAGTGCAAAAGAGGTTTTGAATAACCTTGGAGTTTCACCTCAATAAGGTTCAAAGTGTCTTAAGTGAGGATATATCAATCAAAGAAATAAAATCAATGCAAACTAAGTGAATCTAGTCATGAGATACAAGTGAGAAGAGATGAGTAACTTGAAGGTTTTACTTATTAGTAGAAAATAAGGTAACTTTGTGGAAGTTAAGGTAATTAGTACCTCCTTGTAACTCATCCATTTAATTAGTCTTGGGATCAAACTAATGTTATTTCAAGCAATGGAGATTATTAAATAAATAACATGTATCTTAACTCATTTTTCATCATGGAAACCAACCTGTCATACATTCCAACATTGTCAATTGTTAGTATAGGGTTCAAATATTCATCTACATGAAAAGGATCAAGTTAACATGAAGATTTCAAGTGTAGGTGATGCTAAAATTATGATAAATCATGTTAAATGTTTGGGATTTTTATTAAAACACTTAAATTAACTAACGAGAAGTAGAAGAGAGTAATTTCCCACATGAGAGGACATATAACACTTGTATGGACTATGTACTTATGATAAGTAAAATATAAAGAAGATAAGTGATTTGAAGTGTTTGTAGAGGGTGTGTTAGAAAAATGTTTGAAACCTAATTGAAGGTTATCAACTCAGAGTTCAAGAACAATGAGACTATCAATCATGCTAAGGTGAGGTTCAAAACATGGTATATAGAGGTATAAGCACCTATAATCATCACCTATAATAGAAAACAAGATATTAGAGGCCTACGGATGGTATTAATGTGTTAGAGGATTTGAGTCAAAGGTTCAAGAACACCAAGTGATAAGCACATCAATTAATTAAGGATAATAATGAGTTAATGGAGGAATTAAGTCATATGGAGCTAAATTTGGTCAAGAAACAACATTACAAATCTCTTAGAGAATTTAAGGATATTCACGTTTGGAGGACTTCATAGCTTATAAAACATATAGAGTCCACTATAGATTCATTTGGTTTGCATGATTCAAATCCATTATTGAAATTAATACACTTGTATACCTGATTGAAACATATGGCATGAGTGTGAATAAATAAGGTTAGAGCCAAGCTTGAAAATAGGGTTTTGAGATAAGGTTTGAGAGACCTTGAAGGGATTTAAACCCTTTTGAAACCTTCTCCTTGGTTTAAGAATGTAAAAAAGGTCTTGGTGGTAATGGTGTGATAAATAACCTCTAAAATCAACATATACATATTATGAAAATATGAAAAGTTTCAAGTGGGATACCTTACCTTAATTTCTTTGAATTAGTTCTCTGCCTTACATAGTTTCATTCCATGGTAGAGGTATTTGAGGGGTAGGCTATTCTAAATACTTCATAATTATAGTATAGGCCTTGAGAGAAACATGCCCAAGCAAGAATAAGTCATTTAATTGAAGGAGGATGATGATTATATGATGTTTTAATTAATTCTATGATTGACTAGAAACATTTAGTGTATATAGTGCCTATTAGTCAAAACCAACTTTAAAATTATTTACAAGTGGAGTTAGTGCATTGATGAAGAGTAAGACATGATCTCAAAGCATGAGATGAATCTAGTAAAGCATGTAATAGGTCTGAATGATCTCTAAAATGGATCAATATTGTGAACTACGCATGATGTACACTTACAAATGACCTTTCCCAGCCAAAGCATGGTCTTAAGCCTTTTAGGCCTCAAGACTATCTCAAGTTTCTTGGACATACAATAAATTTAAAATGATAAAGGAGAGTTATAAAAACATTATATAACCCTCAAGAAATATTAATTAATATTAAATCACACATGTCTCTTGGAATATGGTAACTTATAGGGTCTTCAAACAAAGTCACCTATAGATGTGTGCTAACAATTCTGAGTTTTGTTGGTATAGAAGGTGCCTTAGAATAAGAAAGTGATATATATATATATATATATATATATATATATATATAGGATAAATTGGATGATATAGGAGGTATTATAGGAATTTATCATCCAATAAATGTGTTATATAGTGTCAATTAACTCTCACATTAAGTCCAACACTGGAGATTACAGTCTATACATCCTTCAATCTAATGCACCAACTTGTGTAGTGAAGAAACCATGATATGAAAATATGTATGGTGGTATGATTTTCCATGGTGATAATATTAAAGGTTAAACTAAAGGTAAAAAAATTCCAATTATTTTCTAAATACACTATGATCATCTTTGAAGTGATTGCATACATAGATTAGTAAGGTAGTCTATTGATCTAACGTTACTTCCGGCAAGTATCATGTGTAAGTCTCTTCATGACGGTTAAAAAGTTGAAATAATAAGTGATAATGTTGAATAAATTTATTTATTGATCATATAATATTCCATAAAAAATTTAAAGGTATATAATCAGCGTTAAGGTTGGGCAAATGGTTTTATACTGTACACATAGTCGTAGCCTAAGGGCTAATTTGGAGAAATTAAAGGGTTGAAGATTATAGAGAGGTGGTCTAACCTAAATAATTGGTATAGATAGTAATTATTACCTAGGTTAATTTTTCATGACATATATTTGGCCCAAATAATGCATTATTTTCCCTATGTTATGTCTAAAAATTGAGGTACTCTTATACACTCTACAGATCTATCCATGATTAGAGAAAAAAGAAAGGGAGAGATAAGAGAGTCTTGGAGAAAATATTAAATGGTTTGTATATGTTTAATTGGATTTAATAAATATATAAAATGCACCTAAATTATCTCCATTTTTCATAGGACACCTTTATTGTTTGTAACAACACCTACAACTAGTCTTGGCAAGGTGTGAACTGAAAGGAAGAAATGAGTAAGTACAACACTTTGAGAAGTTGTAAAGGTGGTGAAGTTACTTGGGAGGATAAAAATAATGTTTTGAGGATTCCATATTCATTATAAAATATTAATATTCACTCTTAGACCAAAACACAAGAGTGGCAAAATAACTCAATCACAAACCTATTTTAAACTCAGGCAGCTAACTAGCCAGATTTGGGAAATTTGAGTTTTGAGGTCTCTATAGACATGATCTAGCTATGAAATTTGGTAAATTTTGTGGTAATGAGTAAATTTAAATTTAAAATTTATTATAAATGCCATAAAAATAGTGTACATCCACTATTTTGTCTCAAACCTGGTCCACTCTATTTACAGGGTTTATTCAACGGACTTAGAGGTTCACTTGAGCTCAAAAACACAAATAAAGAAATAAAAACGTAATTAATGTATTTTATGGTATTTATTAGTCATTTTAATGATTTAAATACACTTTAAAGTGGTAAAATCTTCATTTTTTAGTCTAAGTGCCTTTAAGGGCTTGTAAAGGTAAAGTAGTCTTAAACCTAAGCACCCTGACTAGTAATGCATACAAAGGAATATTGAACAATTGTAGAGAATTTAGAACCATGGAGAGGATTTATTTTTATTTTTATGATCTTATTAAAGTATTTTTAATTAATTATTAGACACAAAAATCATTTTTGACAACTCTTACGCTCAAGGAAAGTTGAGACAGTTACCGAAGGAGCAACATCAGATGCTCGTACCATCTATCAGGCTTTGTACAGGGAGATTAGTATTTTGGGATATTTTATTGGGTTTAATAATAATGTTTTATAAACTTAATTATGTTATTTATATGTCCCAATTTTATGAACAATCATTAATACCTTATATAGGTCTTAAACCCTCCTAAAACCCTAATTGTGAACAATTTGTAGAGATGGACTTCAAATGCACATAAAATGCAAAATATTATCCCTAAAAACTACTAAAGGTTAGTTTATACTTTACTAGGATCTTTAACATGAAATTTAGTTGTACCTCACCTATACATATTTGTACAAAATTGTACCTTTTCAAGATTTTTACCCTAAAAAGGGGTTTTGAAGAACATAAGTTGATGCCAATAAATTTGAGAGGTGTTTTAAGACTTATATTACCTATAAAATCTCAAAAAAATTACAAAACCGTGCTCATAAGTGACCAAACCATTCAAATATTTTAGGCTAGTCTAAAAATGCTTTAAAAGGGCAAGCTTACCAAGGGCTATTTCAAGGTTCTCATACTTCCACAGTGTTATACATCACCAAATTTGACATGAAAAATGGTGATATATTAATTAAATTTAATCATGTGTTTTTTTGGATTTTCACACTTGTGTGGGGTCTCAGGAGCAATATTTTCACTTACTAGGCCTATGAGGGTTAATTAGGCCTAATTTGACTGAAAGAATGAGCTAGAAAGTATATCTACACTCAAAGTTAGGCCACCAAATTTTTTGTGGATCTGTAAGGGGATATAGGGTATCTTTAAATGTTATTATTTTTTCATTATTATCTCTATATTATTATATAAAAGGAGATTTTATAAAATAAAGGCTAAAAGGAATTGTGAAAGAATTCATGAATTTGGTGCAAAGCTGAGTATTTTTTAGTGTTTTATGTATTAAAAGGAATTGTTATAGGTATTATATGATATTTAAATATCATATATGAAATATATCTTCAGCCATGAAAATAAACTCCACCTTTTCTTTCTTTGCCCTATTAGAAATGAGCTTTTCAAGGAGCCTTCAAGGAGCCTAAACACTAAAACATTGTATAAATGCTCCATATAAGCTTTTACAAGGATAATATAAATTATCCATGCAAAATATGAATATATAAAAAGTTATAGTTTATTGGATGAATTTTTCAAAGGTAGAAATGGTCTTAAAGACTCCAAAAATTCCTTCTCCTTCTAATGCCTAGGCTTGTTGTAGTCAAACTTACACTTGAATGATTATAAAAGCACATGGATCATGGATGGATATAAAATTTCCTATAATAATGTTTCAATTAAGATTAAATGTGGACTTAAAGTCCCATTTTCAATGGGGGAGACCAATTCTTCAATAAAGTCACATGGCCTAGTATCTAGGGGTTGTAGTAAGGATCTAGGTAATCTCTAAGTGGTCAAGGCTTGAAAAATCATTATTAACATGTTTAACAATCCCAAAAACATTTGAAACTCTATATTCCATGCCACTCTAAGGAAGATTAATGTTTGAAAGTGTTGAAGAAGTGTTGCATAGCACTTAAGGAGGAAGACCAAGATTGAAGACCCCTATTTTGTGGTTGTTTTGTCTCCAAGCATTTTTTTTCTATTTGAACTCATTTCACAGAATGTAATTCATCACTCTCTAATTTTTGTTATGATAAAAGGCTTTGAAAATTTATAATCACCTTTTGAGATAAATAAGATTCTTTTGTTCTTCTATTTTTTAAGTTTTTTTTATTGATGTATATATGTTTGCCATTGATATAACCTAGTGAAGCATTTGTTTTCCTATTTATTGTCTAGTTAATATACATTCATAAAATATATTTGATGTCATACAAGTTGTATTATGTGTCTATATTATCTTTAGTTCAATCATTAGATGTGAGTTCAGTTCCTTTACATTCTTTCCTTGCATAAATCGAGTTTGTCAAACCCTTTTGAAACACTTTTATATAAGTCATTATTGAGTGTAGAGAATGTGTGAAATTTTATCCCTTTCATAAGAGTGTTAATTTAAATCATAATTTATCATAAAACATTTTTGAATCACCTTAATTTCCATTTTCCCTTTCAATTCCATTGCAAACAGTGTTTTTTTAACCCTTTTCATTGCTAGAATCAATAGATAGTAAGTTTAAGAGTAAGTTTTAATGAAAGAACCAAGGGAACATGCCCTTTATAGAGATTATCTTTCTTATAAAGTCACCTAAAATTATGAGATATTCTATGTTCCATCATGAGTTGTTAGCATGGTCATTGATGTTAATTTGTCATTGATGTCAAAGATAGCATGAGATACTAATACATTAATGACAAAGAAGTTTTGTTTGATAGTTTGGATAGTATATAACACATATGCAAGTCTGTAAGGATAAAAAATAAGATGAGAGGCATCCATAGGTGTCTTGTTGTAGCTCTAGTGTGTCACTTGTTCATTTTGAAAAAGAAACATGCATATTATAGATTAAGATAATCCAAAACATCACTACACATCATGTAGATATGAATGAACCAACAAGTCTGTGCATTTAATGTAGGAACTCATAAATTCAACTAAGGTCAAATGTTTTCATGGAGATGTTGTCTATAGTGTTAAGAAGGGACCCTAAAGATTTAGACTCTTGAAGTTTTTTATATCTCAAGTTATAAACCTTAAAAGTTAATCTTATAAATTGTAATAGGTGAGATACCATGAAGTTTAACTACATTGAAGTTTGAGTTCACTAGTTAGTAGATCTAATAGTGAGCATTCATCATCCAAATCTTGATCCAATGGTATATGTGAAGTCAAATTTTCAAAGGTTCTTAACATTAAACATGCTTATGACTTGTGTCTCAATATTACTAAGTTGATAAAAGATCAATAGTTCACATGTCTTCATATAGATAGAGATCAATAGCGTAGGTTGAGTCAAATAATCATGGGAGCTCTGATCTAAGATAAATGGTGATCATTAAGAGGTAATGTCTAGTCTACTTATGAGGAGATCAAGGGTGTGTATTTGACCTAGCTTTTAGGGAGCATGAGATGAGGTTAAGGTGCTTGATGTTTAAGGTTTAACTAGTGACCATTGGAATTTAAATATTCAAAATAACAAGGGAAAACATTTACTAAGTTTTTGAGCTATATCTTTTGATCCATTAAAATTTTATTTATATAGTAAAAATAAAAGTTGTAAAGGACTTTAAGGTGAATCAGGAGAATCTAGTTAAAATGTTTGAATGTTCATATAGTCAAAGTTTTAGATCTTCAAAGTTGGCTATTTGTTCATTCATGGTGTTACTATGCACAAAATTTCATTTGAGCAAATTGTGCTTTAGCAAAAGAGTGTTTTGGTGGATGTATTCAAATAAAGATGTCATAAGGGTCATATGGAATGGAACCATGTATTTAAAAGTGATCTTATGTTCTTAATTTTCTTGATGAAGTACTAAATGGGTGAATATGTCTCCATGATACCTATAAGGGCTACTAAGGCCTAATTGAAAGGCATACCTACTTAAGTGTGAACCATAGATGTTGTGGCCAACCTAGGATAGTGTATTTGATCTATATCTTATCATGATTTATGTATTAAGGCTTAAGGTAAGTCTTATGGCTGACCAAGAAGTTGATATTCATGAAGACTCTATAAAAACTAGAGACCAAGTCAATGGTGTTTAGACTTGATGCAAATGAATTATGAGATTAGAAAATAGAGGAGAAGGAAAAAAATTAGAGTGGGTGTGTTTATTGGATGTATTGAAGTAAAAATCAAAGTGAGAATGAGTGAAGAATCCTAGAGTGATTCAAATGGGGTGTTTGGATGCATTGCTTATATGAGAAAATTTGAGTGTGAGTGAAGAGTTGAAAGAGGATTCTTATACATTTTTTATCTAATTAGATTAAATGCAATCAGAGTTCTAGAGTTGTTAATTTAATAAGGTGTTTTATGGGTACTTAACATCTATTACAAGTGGGTTCTTATTCATACTTATGGGTGGGTTCTCCTTGTGAAGTGGGTGCTTCACTAAAAGGTCTCATATTTGTAATCATCTTTTAGGATAAGTAATCCATGTGTTTGTAAGATTGAGAGTGAGTTTTATTCCCCAAAAGAGTGAGTTTTATTCCCCAAGAGGGTTTTCCATGTAGATATTATGTTGTGTGTGATATTACATCATCTTTATTATTCATTATTATATACATCTTGTATGCTTTATGAATGCTTGTGATCATTAATTAAGTGTTTAAAGGGATTAAAATTAAAGTTTAAAAGATCTTGTATCATTGATTCACCCCCTCCTCTCAGTGATTGTACCTCCAACAATTGGTATCAGACACAAACCTTCATTTCAAGTTTAACCACTTAAAGGTTATCCAAGGTATAATATGGCAGGTCAAAAAATGATGGGTTTCTATAATTATCAAGCACTATTGTTTAATGGGTAAAATTATGCTTTTTGGAGTAAAAGGATGAGGACATACATCATGTATCTGAGTTTGATATTTGGCAATCTATCATGGATGGTTATACTACACCAACTACTCCTCTAATTAGTGCTACTAATAAGAATTTGAGTGAGAATAATTCAAAAGCTATGAGTTTTATCATTTGTGGTCTATCTAAGGATGAGTTCACCAAATTGATCCATTTCAAGTCTACCAAGAATATTTGGGACAAACTATAGACTACCTATGAAGGAGACTAAAAGGTAAAACTAGCTAAATTACAAACCTATCAAAGGCAATTTAAAAGTCTCAAAATGAAGGAAAAAGATACTATGTAATCTTATATTCTAAGGATTGATGATGTATTAAACATGATCAAAGGTATTAGAGAGGTCATTGATGAAGATATTGTAGTTCAAAAGGTATTGAGGACTCTTACACTCAATTTTGATTCAAAAGTTTTTGCTATAGAAGAAATTCATGATCTCACTTAGTTGAAGATGGATGAACTATATGGCATCCTTACTACCTATGAGATGAGAGTTGATGAGGATAGACCTCCTAAGAAGGAATTAGCCTTAAAGGTTATTAAGGAGACAAAAGCCAAGAAGAAGAAGTTAAGTCTTAAATTTTTTGATCTTAATGAAGATCAACTTGAATCCATGATTGCAATAAAATTCAATGTGGGATCAGGTAGTATGAAGGAAAACTTACTTTCAAATGTTTTTCATGTTGTAAAGTTGGTCATTTTGTAGCTAGATGTCCAAGTATATACAAGTTTGAATTCAAATAAACACAAAATAAATCTCATGAGGATGAACATAAGAAATCTAAGGGTCCTAGCAAGTATAAAAAGTTCTTTAGTGAGAAAAATGAAAAGAAGTAATCATATATAAAGGTAGTAAGATCCTTGAACATGAAGAAGATAGTAACTAATTTGTAGAAGAAGACATAAACACATCTGATAGTGATGATTATTTTTATAATAAGGACATGGAGACATTATTCATTTACTTTAATGATAATGAAGGTGAACATTCTTTAAGTAGATATTTTTTTTGTGGAGATAGCTTAGAGGAAGAAGAAGAGAAAGTCACTCTTGAAGATTATCTAGATACTATGGAAGAAATGACATTGCTACAAAGAGAGAATAAAAAATAAGATTCCTTGATCAAATCCTATAAGGAGTAAATTGGAATCTTTGAAGGAAGGCTGAGTAATGAATTCAAGGAGCATGATGAGATCACATGACATCTTGAAACTTAGGTTTGTACGCTTAATGAAGAAGTGAAGAGTAAGGATGAAGAGTGTATCATGTATAAATAAGAGATAGAGTCTTTGAAAATGAAACTAAATCAAGCTATGATCAAAGATACATATGATGATTCAGATAATAAAGATGAGTTGATGAATTCTCTTGAATATTTGAAGATTGAGAAGAAAAAGAACAAAGAGATGATGTCACAAATAGGGACTATGAAGGACAATTCAGTGTGTTTGAAGAAAGAATAAATGATGACACTAGGGAACATGAAGATACTATAAATAATCTCAATAGTTAATTAGAAACTATTTCTAAAATACTAAAAACCAAATAATATGAGAAGTTAAGGTATGTGATTAAAATAAAGTCATTAAAAGCTGAGTTAAACAATACATCTTATAAGGTGAAGTCATTTGTGAAGTTTGAAAAGAGATAAAATTATATTGATAATATTATGAGTATTCAATGTTGGTAAGTTATCAGTAATGTCATGGTTATGTCATGGAGGTGTCCTAGTGAGTGGATTAGTTGATTTGATATCCTAAGTAACAATGACAAAGTGTGTAATGTGCTTTTCTTAGTATGCCTATAAGAGGCTTGCTTAATCTTTTGTTTTGGCATGATAAGAGATGTTTAGGGATGAGTATGGTGATTATATCATGAAAAATAGGTCCCTATGATGTTTTTTATAATTGGATAGATTGTGTACATAAGTTAAATTCATTTTATTATCTATAGTTTTCATCTAGACATTTTAGGTCTAATGTTAGAAAATTTGAGTAGGCAATATGCTGACATCACTATTGCCATGTGTGGATGAGTCAAGGGGATTTGGTCATATGGTTGTGATCAAATTTGGACCTAGTTGATATGAAATAAATATTATGTCATGAAACTAAGCATATTCAAAGATGTATGGGTACAAATTTGGTCTCCTATACATTTTGACAATGTTTTCCCATACTTAGCCAAATTTGCAATATGGCAAGAAGAGATAAGTAAGCATTTTGATGAAAGCATATATTACACATGTGGATGTTTAAGGAGAATTTTATCATATGGGTTTGTTTAATTTTTTGCATAGTTAATTTGTAATAAATTTTATATCATGCATTGAAACATGATTAAAATTATGTAAGAGCAATGTTGGTTTCCCAAACAAATTCTAAGCATAGTTGGTTATGTGACATAAGATTTTGAGAAGTATTTTAAATTTAATTATATATCATAAGATAAAAGGTTTTAGGAATATTTTGAATTTTTTTTGGATTCCTCTTGTAAAGGAGATCATATGGTGAAATTTTTGGGACATGAGATTGATCGAGGCAAAATATATATCTATGTAAAGTAGGCTTTCCAAGCATATTATAGTTGATCCCCATACTTAGTAAATTTGCATGATGTTAATGATTTGGACATAATGAAGATCCAGTAGTTCATGAGAGTTAATAATTATATATCTAATGGTGCACATGGATTCAAATGGGTCAATGTGATATCTATTTAGCAAAGATAAAGATTGAGCATCTTATAGAAGATCAACAAAGCGTGCTTATTCCAAGATGTTAGGATGTAGTGAGATGCTGACAAGTGCACATTTCTTAATGAATAAGAAAAGTTAAATGATAATTATCTAATAATGAGTGAGTGTTAATATATATTTATCAAATTGTGAGCATTGATAGTTAAAGACCTAGTTGATCTAAAGAGATGGACGATACGTATTGAATCAACATTGTAAGGGTGCACGACATGAGGTCAAAGTGATTGAGGTTTAATTTTTGGGCATTGGAACCTATGTGTTAAAGATTAAAAAAATATATGGTGCATATTTTATCTAAGTATTAAGGAAATGATATGTGAGCATGATGTTTGAGGTTTAACCATGATCATTTAAATTTGAATATTTGAATTTTGTAAAGGAAAAGACTAGTGTCTAGTTTTTAGGCCTTAAATTTTGATCTAGGTAGAATTTATTAGTGAAGTAAAAATAAAATATGTAGAGTAATCTAATTTGAATATATAAATATGTCTTTTAGGATATATAAATGTGTATAGTTATATATATTGAGCTTTAAATTTTATTGTGTATGCGTGCATGTTTTGCAAGTAACCCAAGAAGGGTAATTGAGATCATTTTGATATTATTTAGATATCTCATGATGAATAAGATATTTGGAATTATTTTATACTCCATTAAGATGATATATGTATATTATGAACTATTTAACAATCATATTCTATATGAAAAAAGGTTTAGAAGGTGGCTATGTGTACGCTTATATTGACTATGTGTATAGAGAAGTGTTTGAGCTATTTATGCTTAAGATAAAAGGTACTATGATGGTTGATGGAAATTAAAGGGGAATTATAGATCATTTATTATGGGTCCATGCTATTTTAAATTTTTTCTATGTTTTTTTTGCTCACAAAAGTGTCAAAGAGTTGAATGGGTCTCTATAGGACCTAAAAGTGACTTAGGCCTATTTGAAAGTGGATTATACTTAAGTGTGACCCATGTGAGATGATTTAAGGGTAAAGGCATGTATTTTTTATAACATAAAATATTTTTATCTTTTTAATTCATTATTTTCATATATATAATGAAATCAAATGTGTTAGTTTCTAGACTTATATGTGAGAGAGACTAGTGCAAGGTGCATGTGAGAGTTGTGGAGTGAAGGATAGGTAGTGTGCCTATTGGTTAAGTTAATGTGTAGAATAGTTTTTTTATTATGTGTATGAATTTTATGTCATTTTCCTAATTTTATAATAGTGATCTTTAAATTTGAGGATATACATAGAGTTTTGAGTGTGCATATGAGTACAGATTAAGTGAAGAAGAAAAGAGATTATGGCATGCCTATATGTGAGGCTTGTTTGAGATAGAAAGTGTTTGTGTAGAGGTTATAAAATATAGATCCATCATAAAGTGTTGAAGAGATAATTTCTAAGGTGAAATTTTTTAAAGGATACAATAAAGGAATTGGTCTTCCTTAGGGGTGGTTGTTCTTTATGAAATGGGTGTTTCACTAAATACCTTTGGTCAAGAGGATATAATCAAGGTTTTATAGTCTAAAGGAGTTGGTAAATATATTGTTTATAATTTATCATATCATAGTATTCCATTTGTGTTGTAGGCCTAAGAATGGGTTTTATTCCCTATGAGGGTTTCCCATAAGTACTATGTCTTATGTGTTTGATCTTGTGTATGTATTGAATGTATGATATCTCTTGTTAATGCTACTTGATCAAGTTGATATATGTTGATTGGTTAATAGTTTAAAGGACTATAACTGAAATTGAAATATTTTGGCTCACTAATTCACCCCTCCACCTCTTAATGATTATACCTATAATAATTAGTATCAGATCAGGTCCTTTGGTAAAGGCTTAAAAATCTTGAAGGTGATCCAAGGTATAATATGGGTAGTCATCAAGGAGGTTTCTCTAATAAGTAAGCATTGATGTTTAATGGATACAATTATTCATTTTAGAGTATAAGGATGAGGACATACATTATGTTCCTAGGGTTTGATGTATGGAAATATGTTGTGGATGTTTATGTTTCTCCTATTATTCCTCCATCTATTGTTGTAGATAAGAAGTTGTTTGAGAATAATTCTAAGTAAATGAATGCTATTACTTGTGGTCTTTAAAAGACTAAATACATCAAGGTAATCCATTGTAATTTTACTAAAGATATATTGGACAAAATGTAAATCATTTATGAATTAGATTCAAAGGTCAAGCTTGTTAAGTTGTAGACTCACAGAAGGTAATTTGAAAGTCTCAAGATGAACGAAGATGATACTGTGGTATCCTTTCTATAGAGAGTTGATGAGATTTTGAACATCATCAGAGGTCTTGGAGAGAACCTTAAAGAGGCCACTATTTTTCAAAAGGTATTGAGGTCTCTATCCCCCAAGTTTTATATAAAAGTATCTACTATAGAAGAGAGTCATGACATTACTCAGCTGAAGATGGATCAATTTCATGGAACCCTTACTACCTATGAGATGAGGAAGAATGATGATATACAACCAAAAAATAAATTAACTTTCAAAATTAAAATGAAGATAAATAAGAAGTTCCAAGGTAATAAACACAATGAGGATGATGTTCCTAATATAGATGAGGATGAACTAATTACTTCTATTTTAAGGAAATTGAGAATAAGATCAAGTAAATATAAAGGTAAACTACCCCTCAAATGCTTCAATTATGGTGAGATAGGACATTTTTATAATAAATTCCCTCATAAGTATAACAAGGATGATGATGAAGAGCATGATCAAGGTCATGATGATGGGAAGAGATCATTTAGGTCTGATACAATCAAAAAGGGATTTTGGAGGTTTGATAACAAGAAGAAGTTCTTCAAGGACAAAAAGAATCTCTACACCAAAGAAGATTGTAACTCATCAGATGAGAGTGAAGATAGTGACTTAGAGTATGATCATAAATATGATGGTCCTATTAAACATATATCCCTTCTCATGGCTAAGGAAGGAAGCTACTCACAATAAAAGTAGTCTAATTGGAGTGATTTAAATGATGATGAAGATGAGGTGGACTATTAGACTATATTGATAAATTCTCATGAAGAATTGAAGATTAAGAAGAAGATCAATAAGAAGATGAAATCTAAACTCAATGACTTTGAGGAGCAATTCAATGTGTTTGAGGTAATAATATATGAAAATGTTAAGGAGCATGAAGATATGGTGAAACATCTTAGTTGTCAATTGAAAGTCCTATCTACAAACCTAAAATCTAAATAAAATGAATGTGCAAGGTATATAATTGAAAATAAGTAATTGAAATCCAAGTTAGAGAAGATGTCTAGTAAGGTAATGTCATTTATGAGATTTTAAAGAGCTCAAGTGATATAGAAAACATTCTGAATGATCAAAAGCATGCAAGTAATAAGATTGGGCTTGGATACAAAGAAGGACTAGAGACTGTAGCTCAAGACAAGATGAAGACTAATATGAATAAGGGCAATCAACCTTTGAAGATAAATCATCAAATTAAGAATGAAGGTGCTATAAGAATGAATACAAAATAGATTAGATAATAAAATTCCATGAGGTATGCAAATTTAAATGCTTACTATTATACTTGTAATCAATTTGGGCATAGAGCTAGAGAACGTAGAAGACCTATTAAGAATGAATTTGTATGGAACTATGATGGGGTCATGAGTAAAAAGGTGTGATCAAGGTTGAGTGCTTCAATTATCATTATATAGGACACTTTGTAAAACATTTTCCATTTAAGGTAAGATAAGTTGATTTTCCATCAAGATGTATGGTTTTCTATAATTGTGAATAGAGAGGTCACATTATTAGATTTTGCAAACAAAGGCCTACAAGATAGAATAGGTTTTATCAAGCTTCTAGAGTGCAAGAAAGAAGGAAAGTAAAATCATCAAGAATAAAGGTGTTAAGTAGGAATTATGATGAGTCTTTAGGTCCAAGTAATATGTTTTATATGGTGGAGAATGCTTCAGAAGTTGAAGAGTGCTAAGAGCTCTTATTGACTACTCATGTTTAGAATAAAGAGACCAAGCTTAAGGAGAATACCAATGTGATAATTGAGGTTAGTCCTAATATATGTATGGATCCAATTGAAAATCATACTATTGTTGAGCAAGAGTCATGTAGAGAGCTTCAATTGTCAATGCCTAGTGATGAGGTTCTAGACTACATGGTTGATTATTCAAATAAAAAGGTATGTATGTCAAGATTCCATAGTTGTTCCATGTGTTATAAATTATATCTTTGAAAAAAAGGAGAGTGATATAGAATAAAAACCAATTGAAATAGTTCAAACTATGAACAAGAATAACAAGAAAAAGAAGTCTTATAGATATAAGAAGATTCTAGTGGTTATGGAGGAGATGTGGGCCACTCTTAGCTTCACTTTGTTTTAGAGCATTATGGTGCAAATGATGTCTCTATTTATGATTCTTAAAGAGAATAATTTAAGTGGAGAAGCATGTGTTATTTTGGTGTTCTTGAGATGGTCATAAAAGTTTAGAGATGAGTGTTTTTAGTTGGAGTAGTTACGTCCAAGTGAAATATATGTTGAGGTGATGTCATGATATTGATAGATGTATATGGAGCAGTCTATAGGGTCAGATTGAAGGTTCCTAAATGGAAAAGGAGGATTTATGGTTTATCAAGATGATATTTTTTCATATAAAGGGTTATCGACCTTATTCTAGCATGATCTAGGTGGTTTTATGATCTAAAGTTATGTTGAAGCTAAGTAATGATTTTTGAGTGTTCTTAGTTTTCTTAGTTTTTAGCCTAAGGGAAACCATGCCTAAAAATGGGTTATAGGTAGTTTATGTTACCAAAGGTGTGAAGGATCAATTTTTGGTCTAAAAGTGTGTGATGGGTGTCTCTAAGTGTGTAAATTTTTTGAGAAATGTGAATTGAATAGAAAGAGGTTTATTGACCCTATTTGTTTTGAGACTCTAAGGTTTTGAGCCTTGCTAGAAAAGTGGGTTGTATTATGAACTAAGGTTTATGGCTTCTTATTATGTTGAATGGAAAAAATGGGTGGTCAAATAAATATTCATATAAATTTGAAGGTTTGTGGTTCTCAAGTTATTCAAGTTTTTGTCAAGTTGGAGGCCTAATTATCTAGTAGGTTTGTAAAAGAAGTATGTTTCAGATGATGATATATTTGTTGAAAATTGGTGTTCTCAAGGCAGAATATGATATTGATCTAGATATGAAGTTATAAGTCTTGAATATGTGTCTAATGAAAATTATGGGAACTACAAGTTCTAGGTAGGGATACAAAGAGGCTAGATAGGCCTAGTTTGTAGAAGATTGATTTTTACTTAGTTTCTTAACAATAAAAAAGTATTTTTGTTTTAAAGAGAGTTCTTAAGTTTGTTTAGATCATGTTTCCTATTTGGTGAGTGTTATGACGTTATATTAGTGGTCCTTATGGTAGCTTGAGAGAGAAGGTTAGTAAGCCTACATGGTGGTTTTTCATGGTGTGTGGAGATCTGAAGATGCTCAAAAGGTGAAATGGCTCAGATATCCTAGGGGGAGTTCTTATTAGATGTTTCTTGGTGAGTTCCATCAGATTCTAGTGTGTTTTGTGTGTTCTTTCTTCATTGGTTGTAGTGTTTGGTTAAACAGAGTGTTAGCATGGAGTAAGAGCTAGTTTACCAATACAAAATAGGTTAGATCAAGGTAAGGTGGAGTTTTTATCATATTTACAAGATGATCCTTTCCTATTAATGGTTTTTTAAGGTCCTTGGGATTAGTTTGTTACCACTTTATCATTGTGTTAAAGGGGGAGAAATTTCTTATTATAAGAGTGCTTAAAAAGAGAGAAGGTGAGTTGAATGATGTTTATTAACATCAATGACAAAGGAGGAGATTGTTAGAGTGTTGTTAGTGATGTCATGGAGGTGTCCTAGTGAGTCGATTAAGTTATTTGATATCCTAAGAAACAATGATAAAGTGTGCAATGTGTTTATCCTAGTATGCCTACAAGAGGCTTGGTTGATCTTCTATTTTTGCATGATTAGAGATATTCAATGATGAGTATGGTTATTAGATCATGTTATTTGTGTCTGTAAGATGTTTTATATGATTTAAGAGTTTGTGTTCATAATTGGAATTCATATGATTGTCTATAGTTTTCATCTAGACATTTTGGGTCCAGTGGCAGAAAATTTAAGTAATTTGTTGACATCACTAATACCACATATGGATGTGTCAGGGGGATTTGGTAATATTGTTGCAATAAAATTTATGCATAATTCATATGCACTAAATCTTAGGTCATACACCTAAGTGCAGTCAAATATATATGGGTGTAAAGTTGGTCTCTTATGCATTTTGATAGTGTTTTTCCATACTTAGCCAAATTTGCAATATGACAAGAACTGAGTAAGCATTTTGATGAAGGCATATATCACATGTGTGGATATTTTAGGAGAATTTGATCATATGGGTTTGTTAAATTTTTTTCCTAATTGTTTTGAATAAAATTTTAGATCATGCACCAAAGCATGACAAAATTTATGTAGGAGCAAAGTTAGTCTCCCAAACAAATTATAAGCATAGTTGGCTCTATGATAGAAGATTTTGATAAGGATTTTTAATCGTGTTATATCTTGAATGAATAAATATTTTAGGATCAATTTTATACTTTATTGTATTCCTCTTTTAAAGTATAAAATATGGTGTAATTTATAGGACATGAGATTGATCGAGATAAAAGATATATCTATGCAAAGTAGGATTTATAGGCATATTATAGTTGATCCCCATACTCAGTAAATTTTCATGGTGTTAATGATTTATACCTAGTGGATATCTAGTATTTCATGAAATTTAATACTTATAGATCCAAGGGTGCATGTAGAGTCAAATGGGCCAATGTGATAACTGTTTAGTAAAGATAAAGATCGAGCATCTTAAAGAAGATCAAGAGATCATGTTTATTCTAAGATGTCAAGATGTAACAAGATGTTGCCAAGTTCACATTTTTTAATGACTAATAAAATGTAAAATATAAGGATATAATGGTGAGTAAGTGTTCTTATATATTGATAAAATATTAAGCATTTATAGTTAAAGACCTAGTTGATCCACAAAGATCGATGGTGCGTATTGAGTTAACATTGTAAGGGTGCACAAGATGAGTTCAAAGTGATTGAGGTTTAACATTTGAGAATTGGAAAATTTTATTTAAAGATTGAATAAAATCAATGGTGCATATTTGATATGAGTAATGAGGAAATGATATGCGAGCATGGTGTTCAAGGTTTAATCATAATTGTTTGAATTTAAATATTTGAATTTTAAAAAGGAAAATACTAGTGTTTGGTTTTTGGGCCCTAACATTTGATCCAGGTAGAATTTTTTAGTGAAGTAAAAATAAAATATGTAGAGGACTCCAAGTATCATCTATAAATATAGATTTTAAGATCTATAAATGTGTATAATCATGGATATTTAGCTCCAAAGTTTATTATATGTTCATACATGTTTTGCAAGTAATTTGAGAAGGGAAATTGAGCTCATTTTGATGTTGTTTCAATATCTCATGATGAAATAGATATATAGGAGTATTTTAGACTCTATGAGGATGATATTTGTGCATTATTAAGGATCTACCAATTGTATATTGTATAAACAAAGTTTTATAAGGTGATTGTGTGTACACTCATATTGACTATGTGTACAAAAAAGTGTTTGAGCTATTTGTGCTTAAGATAAATGTTACTATGATGGTTATTGTCACTTAAATGGGATCTATAGATCATTTATAATGGTTTAATTCTATTTTAAAGTGTTCATATGTTCTTTATTTTCTTGTAGAAGTGTCAAAGATCTGATTGGGTCTCTATAGGACCTAAAAGTGACTTAGGCCTATTTGAAAGTGAAATGTGCTTAAATGTGACCCATGTGAGATGCCTAAAGGGTAAATTCATGTACTATATCCAATAAAAAATATTTTTATATTATTAATTAATGATTTATATATATATAGTGAAACCAAATGTCTTGGTTTTTGGACATGTTTGTGAGAGAGACTAGCGCAATGTGTATGTGAGAGTTATGGAACAAAGGATAGGTAATGTGTCTATTGGTTAAGTTAATGTATAAAATAGTATATTTACTATATGTATCATCTATAGGTAATGTTACTAGTGGCATAATAGTTCTCTTTGAATTTGAAGATATGAAAATAGGTTTGAGTGTGCATATGAGGATAGATTGAGGGAAGAAGGAAAGAGATTATGACATGCCTATGTGAGAGGCCTATTTTTATTAGAAAGTGTTTATGCATAGGTTATAAAATAGATATCCATAATCAAGTGTTAAAGACATCATTTATAAGGTACAAGTGTTCAAAGGAGGGTCAAAGTTTATCTTCCTTAGGGGTAGTTGCTCCTTGTGAAAGAGTTGTTTCACTAAATACCTTTGGTCAAGAGGATATGATCAAGGTTTATTGGTCTAAAGGAGTTGGTCAGTTTCTTATTTATAATTTATTATAGGACAATATTCCATTTGTGTTTTAGGCTTGAGAGTGGATTTTTTTTCCCATTTGGGTTTCCCACAGGAACTATGTGTTATGTGTTTGATCTTGTGTATGCATTGAATGTATGATCTCTCTTGTTAATTCTTCTTATTAAAGTTGATATAAGTTTATTGGTTAATATTTTAAAGGAATGTAATTGAAATAAAAATATTTGGTCTTACTAATTCAGCCCCATGTCTCAGTGATTGTACCTCTAACAATTGGTATCAGATCAGGTCCTTTGGTAAAGGCTTAAAAGCTTGAAGGTTATCCAAGGTATATTATGGGTAGTCATCAAGGAGGTTTCTCTACTAAGAAAGAACTGATGTTCAATGGATCTAATTATTAATTTTAGAGTGCAAGGATGAGGACATACATTATGTACCTAGGGTTTTATGTATGGAAATATGTTTTGTATGGTTATGTTGCTCCTATTATTCAACCATCTAATGCTACAAATAAGAAGTTGTTTGAGAACAACTCTAAGGAAATGAATGTTATTACTTGTCATCTTTCAAAGATAGAATAGAACAAGGTAATCCATTGAAATTATACTAAAGAGATATGGGACAAAATGTATATCATTTATGGAGATTAAAAGGTCAAGCTTGCTAAGTTGTAGACTCATATAAGGCAATTTGAAAGTCTTAAAATTAATGAAGATGATACTATGACATCCTTTCTACAGAGAGTTGATGAAATTATGAACATCATCACAGGTCTTGGAGAGAACCTTGAAGAGGATAGTATTATTAAAAAGGTATTGAGGTATCTATCCCCCAATTTTGATCCAAAAGTATCTATTATAAAAGAGAGTAATGACCTTACTCATTCAAAGATGGATCAATTTCATTGCACCCTTACTGCCTATGAGATGAGGAAGAATGATGATATACCACTAAATAAGGAAGCAACTTTCAAAACTAAAGTGAAGACACAAAATAAGTTATAAGGTAAGAAATCCAAGGAGGATGATATTCTTGATATAGATGAAGATGAAATAATTGCTTTGATTTCATGTAAATTGAGAATAGGATCAAGTATATGGGTAAACTACCCCTCAAATGCCTCATTTGTGGTGAGATAGGACTTTTTGCTAATAAGTGCCCTTATAATTATAATAAGGATGATGATGAATAGCATGATCAAGGTCATGATAATGGAAAGAGATAAGTTAGGTCTAATAAAAGTAAAAAAGGGATTCATAAGGTTTGATAACAAGAAGTACTTTAAGGACAAAAAGAGTCTCTACACTAAAGAAGATTGTAGCTCGTTAGATGAGAGTGAAGACAATGACTTGGAGTATGATCATGAAGATGATGGTACTATTGAATATAGATACCATTTTATGGATAAGAAATGAAGTTTCTAACAGAGAAATGAGTCTACTTTTATTGATTCAAATGACGATGAAGATGAGGTGGACTATTAGACTGCATTAACAAATGCTCAAGAAGAACTAAAGATTGAGAAGAAGATCAAGAAGAAGATGAAATCTAAACTCAAGGAATTTGAGGAGACATTTAGTGTGTTTGAGACAATATTGGTAAGATGCCAAGGAGCATGAAGATATGGTCAAACATCTTAGTTGTCAATTGGAAGTCTTGTCTACAAGCCTAAAAACTAAATAAGATGAATGTGCAAGGTATATAATTGAAAATGAGTCATTGAAATTTGAGTTAGAGAAGATGTATAGTAAGGTAATGCCATTTATGAGATTTTAAAAGAGATCAAGGTATATATAAAACATTATTAATGATCAAAAGCATGTAAGTGAAAACATTTATCTTTGATATAAAGAAGAACTGGAGACTATAACTCAAGACAAGATGAATACTAATGTGAACAAGGATAATCAACCTTTGAAGACAAATCATTAGATAAGTAATGAAGGTGATGGAAGAATGAATAAAAAATAGATCAAATAACCAAATACCATGAGGTATACAAATTTTAATGGTTTTAGATTAAGGTAAAAATAGGTTTTGAAGGGAACCCAAAACCCAGATACAAAGGAAGAAAGATATAACAATAACGCCCTTAGGTAAAACAAACCTAACACCTACTGCTAAGCAATATCAGAAATAGGTTTTACAGGGACCTAAAACCACAAGTCAAGATCATCAAAAGAAAGACCCCAGGTTTTACAGAGACTTGGAAACTCAAGTATATTAAGAAAAAAAAGAACCAAAAAATGGAACCAGTTATAACATCCAACAAAAAGGACCATGACAAAAAGAGAAAAAAGACCCTATTCTTCTAATTCTAGGATCATCTTCACCGCTTCCTTACCAATCTCAATAGTGTCCTGTATGGATATTGTAGCTGACATAGTAGCCTCTTGCATTGCTTTCTTCCTTGAGCTCTGTCTGGTCCTCTTACTAGGCCCCTCCAAAGATTTTATTTCCTCATTAGCTCATTTTCCAATGTTTGCAGTAGCTGCACATATACTAGAAGTAACCTCCTCCATCTTCATTCTACTTTCCTTAATGAGCCTTATAAGATTGTTCTCATAATCTTTAAGTTTGATAGGAATATCTCTCATCTACATTTCTAGATTATTGATTTTATTCCTATCAACTTCCTGATTATGTTCCATTATTTCCATTTTCTTCTTAAGGCCCATTATTTCCTTATACATCCATGAGTCAACTTGAAGGATAGCATCTACTTTGCATTTGGCTAAATTCATGAAGGGATGCCTCCTGTGATTCTACCAAACATCACTAAAATCTTTAGTGTTCTCTTTTGGATTGACTTCATCTTTTCAGTTTGATCCTCCCTTTCCATTCTTTTATATTCTTTAGTATCAACCGGGCTTTCGTTGTGGACAAGATCATCCTCTACTTGTTCTCTAGTCTCCATTGCATGATAGGCATCCTGAACTATATGTTCCTTCTCTATTTTTGAAGCAGGACCCTCAAATAAAACTTCCATTTCTTTTTCACTTCCCCCCAACACTTACTGATTATCCTCAAGATCAGAGTTTTTCTGTTCTATTTTTTCCTCTATAGTGTCCCCTTATTTTTCATTCTCACTTTTATCTTTACCTTCCTCGTTAGAGTTGGATTCCCCACTATCCGTTTCATCCTCTTCCTCCATGCTCTCCTCCTCAGAACTTTCTATGCTTTCCCACTCAGTTTCCTCATCAATAATCTATTTTTTGAAGCTGGAGGATTTGGGTTTAACTTTTTCTTTGCCCTTTATAGTTTCATTCTTCTTACTCTGTGAATCCTTATTTTTGTTCAAATAAGGATTCGAGACAATGGCATTGTTTTTGCATAAACCTTCAATTATTAGGATCAATCCCTCATGCAATATAGGGCGAGACTCCTTTTTTTTATGAGCAAACAGACTTTGGAGCAGCGAGAAGTGCAAATAGAAAGGGAAGGAGATTCTAACTTTGTGCCTAAAATGATTAAGAAAGACAAAATGAAATTTATGGACTCTTTTTCTTCTGCCATCAAGTATAAAATACTCATAGATGCAACATAAGATGTCTCTCCAGATTCCTTTTATCTAGTCTAGATCAAAAAAATTTCCACTCTTTTCCAACTGCTGCTCCTCAGCATCCATCTTCGGGAATTTACTATATGCCTCATTAGATACATTGGTCTGCATAGAGAATTTTATACCCTCCATTGGAAGCCCCGTGACCTCTGTAATGAATTCCTCAGTGAGCTTCATCATGATGCCATGGAGGGTTACCCTGTCATCGACCCAATTTTTGAAAAATGCCATCGTTATATGGGGTTTAGAACCATGCAACCGCTCCAAGTAACTCACGACCTTCCCTCTCTTAAGAATCTTCCAAACATCTTATTTTGCCTTCTAGTCTTCACAATTTTTAGGTTCCTACTTCCTTGATTCACCTTTCATTTTGCAGGCCATACAATTTTCCAGCAACACCCAAACACTAATTACTGAGCAATGAAACCAATTGTTATCAACTTGTAATGGAACTCGCCTATTTTCTAGCACATGCGATAACTAATTTATGTTCTCATGAATGTATCTATTCATTGAAAGTAATCCTTCCACTGTGAGGCCACTCCACCAAATCATTAACTTGTTATTCCAGGCAGATCTTTCCCTTCTTTGAATGAATGGCATCATAATTAATAAGTGCTTTGAGATGAACATGCTTATTTAATGCATCCTACCATCTCACCTTATGCCCTATTTGAATATCATGATTAGCTATCTAGTCAGCAACCCCATTGGCTTCACGATAAGTATGGGTTATGGTTACTTTTTCAAAATTTTAAATTAAGGCTTTAATTTCCATCACCATTGCCTCTATAGACCATGAAACTAAATTTTGGTTATTTAAGATATTTATGATATTCAGGGAGTCACCTTCCAACCATAATTTAGAAAATCCTGACTCAATAGCTAGTTTAATGATATGAAGGGCTGTAGTAGCTTCGCAATATGACTATTAGACATACCAATAGGGATAGCAATAGCATCAATTACGTTTCCCACATGATCTCTCAAGACTCATCTACATCCTGCTTTTCCTGGATTCCCTTTAGCAGCTCCATCAAAGTTTCCTTTGGGCCATCCATAAGGGGGGACATTCCATTTTACACCTAATCTTGGATTTTCAGTTTTAAAATTAGGCCTTTCAGATCTTTCAATGGTTACTGCTATACTTGTAATCAGTTTAGGCATAGAGCTAGAGAGCATAGAAGACTTCTTAAGAATGAATTTACATGGGATTATGATGGGGTCATGAGTCAAAAAGTGTGATCAAGGTTGAGTGCTTAAAATTTCATGATATAGGACACTTTTAAAAACATTTTATTGTTTAAGGTAAGACAAGTTTAGTTTCCATCAAGAATTATGGTTTACTATAACTGTGAATAGACAGATCACATTGCTAGATTTTGAAAGCAAAGGCCTATAAGGTAGAATAGGTTTTATCAAGATCCTAGAGTGAAAGATAGAAGGAAAGTTAAATCATGGAGAAAAAATATGGTAAGTAAGAATTATGATGAGTCTGTAGGTCTAATTAATATGTTTTTTATGGCAGAGAATGCTTCAGAAGTTGAAGAGTGCCAAGAGCTCTCATTGACTGCTCTTGTTGAGAATAAAGAGACCAAGATCAAGGAGAAGACTAAGGTACTAGTTGAGGCTAGTCCTAAGATGTGTATGGATCCAATTGAACATCCTAATTTTGTTGAGAAAGTGTCATGTAGATAACTTTAATTGTTAGTGCATAGTGATGATGTTTAGGATTGCATGGTTGATTCTTTAAATAAAAAGGTATGTCAAATTCCATTATTACTCCATGTGTTGTCAATTCTATCTTTGAAGAAAATGAGAGTGATATAGAAGAATAACCAGTTTTCACAGTTTATAATAATAAGAAGGATAATGAGAGAAATAAGTCTTATAGCTATAAGATGATTCTAGTGGATACTAAGGAGATGTGGGCCAATCCTTACTTCACTTTGTTTTAGAGCATTATGGTGCAAAGGATGTCTCTATCTATAATTTTTAAAGAGTCTCATTTAAGTGGAGAAGAAATTGTTCTTTTGGTGTTCTTGAGATGGTCCTAAAAGGATAGGGATGAGTGTTTTTAGTTGGAGTAAGTATGTCTAGGTGAAATATATGCTAAGGCAATGTCATGATATTGATAGCTATATATGGAGTAGTCTGCAAGGTCATATTGAAGGTTCCTAGATGGAAAAGGAGGATTTATAATTTGTAAAGATGGTATTTTTAAATAGAAATATATAATGAGCTTATTCTAGCATGCTCTAGGTGGTTTTGTGATCTAAAGTTATGTTGAAGCCAATTAAATATTTTTTAGTGCTCTCAATTTTTTTAGTTTTTGGCTTAAGGGCAAGCATGCCTAAAAATGGGTTATAGAAATTCTATGTTCCCAAAGGTGTGAAGGCTCACTTTTTGGTCCAAAAGCATATGATGGGTGTCTCCAAGTGTGAAAAACATTTTAGAGATGTTCATTTACCAGAAGGAGGTTTGTTGACCCTGTTTGTTTTAAGATTTTAGGGTTTTGGGCTATGCTAGAAAAGTGGTTTATATTGTGAACTAAGGTATGTGGCTTATTAATATGTTTAAGGGGCCAAATGGGTGGTTAAATAAATATTCATAGAGATTTTAAGGTTTGTATTTCTCAATTTATTCAAGTTTTTATCAAGTTAGAGGCCTAATTATGTAGTAGGTTTGTAAACAAAGTATGTTGCAGAGGATGAGCTAGTTGTTACCAATTGGTGCTCTCAAGAGGGAATATTAGATTGATCTAGATATGATTTTTTATGTCTTGATAATTTTTCAAATGAAAATTATGGGAACTACAAGTACCACGTAGGGCTACAAAGAGGCTAGACAGGTCTAGTTTATAACAGATTGATTTTTACTTAGTTTATCAAAAAGAGCAAAGTATGTTTTTTTCAAGGAGAGTTATCAGGTTGGTTGAGATCATGTTTCCTATTTGGTGAGTGGAATGAAGTTCTATTGGTGGTCCTTGTGGTAGCTTGAGAGAAAAGGTTAGTAAGCATGCATGGTGGTTCTTCATGGTGTGTGGAGAGGTGAAGATGCTCAAAAAGTGAAATGACTTATAGATATTATGAGAAGTCCCTCTTAGATGTTTCTTGCTAAGTTCCATCAAATTTTATTATGTTTTTCATGTTCTTTCTTCATTGGTTACAGTGCTTGGTTGAAGAGAGTATTGGTATAGAGCAAGAGGAAGTTTGTCAATGCAAGAAGAGGTTGGCTCAAGGTAAGGGGGATTTTGTATCATATTTATAATATGATCCTCTCATATTAATTTTATTTTTAGGACCTCATGATCAGTTGGTGCCCACTTTGTCATTGTGTCAAAGGGGGAGAAAGTTCTTATTGTAAGAGTGTTAAAGAGAGAGAAGGTGAGTTGAATGATGTTTGTTGACATCAATGACAAAGGGGCAGATTTTTAGATAGTTGTGAGTGATGTAATGGTGATTTCATGGAGATTAAATAGTTAGTGGATAATGTGATTTTATAGCCTAAATAACAATGATAAAGTGTGTAATGTGCTTGTCCTAGTATGCCTATAGGATGCTTGGTTGATCTTCTATTTTGGCATGATTAGAGATGTTTATGGATGAGTATGGTGATTAGATCATGTGAAATATGTCCCTAATATTTTTTGTATGATTGGAGAGTTTTTCTCATAAGTGGAATTCATCTGATTGTTCATAGTTTTCATCTAGACATTTTGGGTCCAATGGCAGAAAATCTAACTACGTAGTTTACTAACATCACTATTACCACATGTGGATGAGTTAGGTGGATTTGGTCATATGGTTTTGATCACATTTGTGATTAGTTTATATGCACTAAATATCAGGTCATGCACCTAAGTGAAGTTAAATATATATGGGTGGAAATTTTTGCTCTTATGTACTTTGATAGTGTTTTCCCATAATCAGGCAAACTTACAATATGGAATGAAGAGCCGAGTAAGAATTTTGATGAAGGCATATCTCACATGTGTGGAAATTTAAAGATAATATGATCATATGGGTTTTTTAAATTTTTTGAATAATTTATTTTAACTAATTTTTAGATCATGCACTGAAGCATGACAAAAGTTATGTAGGAATAAAATTAGTCTCCCAGACAAATTCTAAGCATAGCTAGATCTGTGATAGAAGATTTTGATAAGGATTTTTAATGGTTTAATATCTCACATGATAAAATGGTTTTAGGATATATTTTATACATTGTTGGATTCATATTTTAAATCAAAAAATATGGTGCAATTTATGGGACATGAGATTGATCGAGACAAAACATATATCTATGCAAAGTAGGCTTTCTAGGCATATTGCATTTGGTCCCCATACTTAGTCAATTTGCATGACATTAATGATCTGGATCTAGTGGAGATAAAATGGTTCATAGGAGTTCATAATTATATATCCTAAGGTGTGCATAGATTCAAATGGGTCAATGTGACAACTATTTAACAAAGATAAAGATCGAGCATCTTACAGAAGATGATGAAGCATGTTTATTCCAAGATGTCAGGATGCAGTAAGATGGTGTCAAGTGCACATTGTTTAATGACTGAGAAAAGTTAAAGGATAAGGATATAATGGTGAGTGGGTATTCATATATATTTATTTAATGGTTAGTGTTTATAGTTAAATACCTAGTTGACCTATAGAGATCAATGGTACATATTGAGTCAACATTGTAAGGGTGCACAAGATGAGTTAAAAGTGATTGAGGTTTAATGTTTGAGAATTGGTGCGTATGTGTTAAAGATTAAAAAAATCAATGATGTGTATTTAATATGAGTAGTGAGGACATGATATGTGATCATGGTGTTTGAAGTTTAACCGTGATCATTTGAATTTGAATATTTGAATTTTACAAAGGAAAAGACTAGTGTCCAGTTTTTGGGCCATAACTTTCGATCCAGGTAGAGTTTGTTAGTGTAGTAAAAATAAAATATGTAGAGAAATCCAAGGCTCATACATAAATAGGGATTTTAAGATATATAAATGTTTACAATCATATATATTGAGATCCAAATTTGAACATGTGTTTTTGCATATTATATTTGTAACTCAAGAAGGGAAATTGAGCTCATTTTGATGTTGTTTTGATATCTCATGATGAATTATCTATTTTCAAATATTTTAGACTCCATGATGATGATATTTGTGAGTTATGAAGGATTTAAAAATTGTATTATGTATGAATAAAGTTTTAGAAGGTGACTATGTGTATGCTCATATTGATTGTGTGTATAGAGAAGTGTTTGAGCTATTTATGCTTAAGCTAAATGGTACTATGATGGTTTTTGGAACTGAAGGGGGACCTATAGATCATTTATAGTGGATCCATGATAGTTTAAAGTTTTATTATGTTATTTTTTTCTCATAGAAGTTTCAAAGAGTTGAATGGGTCTCTATATGACCTGAAAGTGACTTAGGCCTATTTGAAAGTGGATTGTGCTTAAGTGTGACCCATGTGAGATGACCTAAGGGTGTAGGCATGTATTTTAGCCAATAGGAAATATTTTTATCTTGTTAATTCATGATATATATATATATATATATATATATATATATATATATATATAAATTGAAACCAAATGTGTTGGTTTCTAGACTTGTATATGAGAGAGACTAGTGTAAGGTGCATGTGAGAGTTATGGAGTGAAGGATAGGTAGTGTTCTTGTTGGTTAAGTTAATGTGTAGAATAATTTTTTGAATGTGTGTATGACATATAGGTCATGTTCCTAATGTTATAATAGTTCTCTTGTAATTTAAGGACATGTGAATAGGTCTAAGTGTACATATGAGGACATATTAAATGAAGAATGAAAGAGATTGTGATATGCCTATGTGAGAGGCCTATTTGAGATAGAAAGTGTTTGTGTAGAGGTTATAAAATAGAGATACATCATATAGTGTTGAATACATAAATTCTAAGGGTTTAGTGTTCAAAATATGTTCTAAAGGACTTGGTCTTATTTAGGGGAAGTTTCTCCTTGTGAAATAGGTGTTTCACTAATTACCTTTAGTCAAGAGGATATGATAAAGGTTTTATAGTCTAAAGGAGTTGATTAATCTCTTATTTTTAATTTCTTATAATACAATAGTCCATTTGTGTTATAGGCTTGAGAGTGGGTTTTATTCCCCATGAGGGTTTCCCATATGAACTATGTGTTGTGTTTGATCTTGTCTATGAATTGAATGTATAAGCTCTCTTGTTAATGATTCTTGATCAAGTTGATATATGATGATTGGTTAATAGTTTAAAGGATTGAAATTTAAATTGAAATATTTGGGATCACTAATTCACGCCCTTCTCAATGATTTTTCTTCTAAAAATTGGTATCAAAGGAGGTACTTTGGTAAAGGCTTAAAATTTTGATAGTGATCCAAGGTAAAATATGGGTAGTCATCAAGGAGGTTTATCTACTAAGCAAGCACCAATGTTTAATGGATCTAATTATGCACTTTGGAGTGCATGGATGAGGACATACATTATGCCCCTAGGGTTTGATGTATGTTAATCTATTTTGGATGGTTAGGTTACTTCTTTTATTACTCTATCTAGTGTTTTAAATAAGAAGTTTTTTGAGAATAGTTTTGAGGCAATGAATGCTATTACTTGTGGTCTTTTAGAGATTGAATGCACCAAGGTAATCCATTGCAATTTTGATAAAGAGATATGGGATAAAATGTAGACCATCTATGAAAGAGATTCAAATGTCAAGATTTTTAAGCTACATACTTAAAGGAAATTTTAAAGTCTCAAGATGAATGAAGATAATACTATGGCATCCTTTATAGAGATTTTATGAGATTTGAACATCATCAAAAGTATTAGAGAGAACCTTAAATAGGCTACTATTGTTCAAAAGGTATTGTGTTCTCTATCCCCTAGGTTTGATATGAAAGTATCTACTATAAAAGAGAGTCATGACCTTACTCAATTGAAGATAAATTAGTTTCATGGCACCCTTACTACCTATGAGATGAGGAAGAATGATGATATACCGCCAAAGAAGGAAGAAACTTTCAAAACTACAATGAAGATAAAGAATAAGTTCCAAGGTAAGAAAATCATGGAGGGTGATATTCTTGATATAGATGAGGATGAACTAATTTCTTTGATTTCAAGGAAATTATAGAAAAGGATCATGCAAGTATAAAGGTAAACTACTCCTCAAATGCTTCAATTGTGGAAACATGGGATATTTTGCTAATAAATACCCTCATAAGTATAAGAAAAATAATGATGAAGAACATGATCAAGGTCATGATGGTGGAAAGAGATCATTTAGGTTTGATAAAATCAAAAAGGGATTTAGAAGGTTTGATAACAAGAAGTACTTCAAGGACAAAAATAGTCTCTACACCAAAGAAGATGGCAACTCATGAGATGCGAGTGAAGATAGTGACTCAGAGTATGATCATGAAGATGATGGTATTTTTAAAGATAGATCCATTTTTATGGTTGTCGAAGGAAGTTACTCAAAAAAAAAAAGTCTACTCGAAGTGATTTAAATGATGATGAAGATGAGGTGGACTATGAGACTGCATTGACAAATGCTCATGAAGAATTAAATATTGAGAAGAAGATCAATAAGAAACTAAAATATAAACTTAATTACTTTGATGATAAATTTAGTGTGTTTGAGGCAATAATGGATGAAGATTCCAAGGAACATAAAGATATGGTCAAACATCTCAATTGTTGATTGGAAGTCCTATCTACAAGCTTAAAAGCTAAAGAATATGAATATGTAAGGTATGTAATTGAAAATGAGTCATTGAAATCTGAGTTAGATAAGATGTCTAGTAAGGTAATGTCATTAGTGAGATTTTAAAAGAGCTCAAGTGATCTAGAAAACATTTTGAATGATCAAAAGCATGCAAGTTATAATATTGGTCTTGGATACAAAGAAGAACTAGAGACTACAACTCAAGACAAGATGAACACTAATATGAATAAGGGAAATCAACCTTTGAAGATGAATCATTAGAAAATGAATTAAGGTGATAGTAGAGTAAATACAAAATATATAAAATAACCAAATGCCATGAGTTATGCAAATTTAAATGGTTATTGTTATACTTGTAATTAGTTTGGGCATACTAGAAGACCTATTCAGAATGAATTTGCATGGAACTATGATGGGGGTCATTAGTTCAAATGTGTGAGAATGTTTGAGTGCTTAAACTATCATGATATAGGAAACTTTAAAAAAAAATCCATTTAAGGTAAGACAAGCTGAGTTTCCATCAAGAATTATGGTTTGCTACAACTATGAGTAGAGAGGTTATATTGTTAGATTTTGCAAGTAAAGGCCTAGAATATAGAATAAGTTTTATCAAGATCCTAGCATGAAAGATAAAAGGAAAGAGAACTCATGGAGACCAAAGGTGCTAAGTAATAATTATGATGAGTATAAAATTCCAAGTGATATGTTTTCTATGGTAGAGAATGCTTTAGAAGTTGAAGAGTGTCAATAGCTCTCATTGATAGCTCATGTTGAGAATAAAGAGACTAAGCTCAAGGAGAAAACCAAGGTATTGTTTGAGGCTAGTATTGATATGTGTATGGATCCAATTGATCACCCTATTTTTATTGATAAAGAATCATGTAGATAACTTCAATTGTCAGTGCTTAGTGATGAGGTTTATGACTACATGGTTGATTCTTCAAATAAAAAGGTATGTCAAGATTCCATAGCTACTTCATGTCTTATCAATTCTATCTTTGAAGAAAAGGAGACTGATATAGAAGAAGAAATAGTATTTATAGTTCACACTAAGAAGAATAATAACATGATCAATAAGTCTTATATATATAAGATAATTCCAGTGGTTATTGAGGAGATGTGGGCCACTACTGGCTTCACTTTGTTTTAGAGCATTGTGGTTCAAAAGATGTCTTTGTCTATGATTCTTAAAGAGAATCATTTTAGTGGATAAGAAATTGTTTATGTGGTGTTCTTGAGATGGTTATAAAAGGCTAGAGATGAGTGTTTTCAATTAGAGTAGGTATTTCCAGGTGGAAGATATGCTGAGGTGATGTCATGATATTGATAGTTGTATATAGAGTAGTTTGTAGGGTCAGATTGAAGGTTCCAAGATGGAAAAGGAGGATTTGTGATTTTTTAAGATGATATTTTTGAATATAAAGGTATTTTTACTTTATTATAGCATGGTCTAGGTTTTTTTCTGATCTGAAGGTATGTTATAGCCAATTAAAGATTTTTTAGTGCTCTCAGTTTTCTTAGTTTTTGGCTTAAGGGTAAGTAGGCCTTAAAATGGGTTATAGGAAGTCTATGTTACCAAAGATTTTAAGGCTCAATTTTTGATATAAGAGTGTTTGATGGGTGTATCTATAGTTTTAAAAAGTTTTAGAGCTATGTGTTGACCATAAGGAGGTTTGTTGACCCTATTTGTTTTGAGATTCTAGGGTTTTAGGCTATGCTAGAAAAGTGGTTTGTATTATGAACTAAGGTATATGGCTTCTTAATATGTTTAATGGGATAAATGGGTGGTCAAATTAGGCTTCACATATATTTTAAGGTTTATGGCTCTCATGTTATTAATTTTTTTGTCAAATTGAAGGGATAATTGGGTAATAGGTTTGTAAAGGAAGTATGTTGCAGAGGATGAGCTAGTTATTAAAAATTGGTGTGATAAAGGGGAAATATGAAAATTATCTAGATATGAATTTTTATGTCCTAAATATGTGTCTACTAAATTTTTGGGCTATGCAAGTTCTAGGTAGGGCTATAAGGAGGCAAGACAAGCCTAGTTTGAAGAAGAGTGATTTTTATTTAGTTTATCTAAAAGAGAAAAGTATGTTTGTTTAAAGGAGAGTTATTAGGTTGGTTTAGGTAATTTTTCCTAGTTGGTGAGTGTCATGAAGTTTTTTGGTGGTCCTTGTGGTAGCTTGAGAGAGAAAGATGGTAAGCCTGCATGGTGGTTCCTCATGGTGTGTGGAGATCTAAAGATGCTCAAAAGGTGAAATGGCTCAGAGATCTTAGGGGGAGTCCCTCTTAGATGTTTTTTGGTGAGATCCATCAGATTCTAGTGTGTTTTGTGTGTTATTTCTTCATTAGTTGTAATGCTTGGTTGAAGAGAGTATTGGCATGGAACAATAGGAAGTTTGTCAAGGCAAGAAGAGCTTATCTCAAGGTAAAGGGGAGTTTGTATCATATTTATAATATGGTAATTTTATATTAATGGTATTTTTAGGTCTTTAGGATTAGTTTTTTCCCACATTGTCATTGTGTCAAAGGGGGGAAAAGTTCCTATTGTGAGAGTGCTTGAAGAGAGAGAAGGTGAGTTGAATGATGTTTGTTGACATCAATGACAACGGGTGAGATTGTTGGATAGTTGTTAGTGATGTCATGGAGGTGTCCTTTTGAGTGGATGAAATTCTTTTATATCTTAAGTAACAATTACAAAGTGTGCAATGTGCTTGTCCTAGTATGCCTATAGGAGGCTTGGTTGATCTTCTATTTTGGCATAGTTAGAGATGTTTAAGGATAAGTAATGTTATTGAGCCATGTGAAAGAGTTACCTAAGATGTTTTATATGATTGGAGAGCTTGTTTTCATAAGTTTAATTCATCTTATCATCCATAGCTTTCATCTATATATTTTGGGTCAAGTGGTAGAAAATTTGAGTAGGTAGTTTGATGATGTCACTACTACCATGTGTGGATGAGCTAGGGCATTTGGTCATACGGTTGTGATCACATTTGCGCCTAGTTTATATGTGATAAATTTAAGGTCATGAACCTAATTGTATTCAAATATATGTGGGTGTAAAATTGTCCTCTTATGCATTTTGATAGTGTTTTTCCATATTTAGGAAACTTTGCAATATGGCAAGAAGAGCCAAGTGAGTATTTTGATGAAGGAATATCTCACATGTGTGGATGTTTCAAGAGAATGTGATCATATGGGTTTATTAAATTTTATTCATAGTTGATTTGTGTTAAATTTTAGATCATGTGCCAAAGCGTGGAAAAAGATATGCATGAGCAAAGTTGGTCTCTTAGACAAATTATAAGCATAGTTGGCTCTATGATAGAAGATTTTGAGAAGGATTTTTAATGGATTTATATCTCACATGCATGAATATTTTAGGATTAATTTGATACATTGTTGGTTTCCACTTTTAAAGGAGAACATATGGTGGAATTTTTGTGATATGAGATTTATTGAGACAAAAGATATATATGTGTAAAATAGGTTTTCTAGGCATGTTATAGTTGGTCCCCACACTTAGTCAATTTGCATGATGTTAATTATCTAGACCTAGTGGAGATATAATGGTTCATGACAATTCATACTTATAGATCTAATGGTGTGTGTAAAGTTAAATGGGTTAATGTGACATCTATTTAGAAAAGATAAAGATCAAGAATCTTATAGAAGATTGATGGAGCATGTTTATTTCAAAATGTTATGATGCAATGAGATGGTTCCAAGTGCACATTTTTTAATTACTAATAAAAGGTAAATTATAAGGATATATTAGTGATTTATTGTTTGTATAGATTAATCAAATAGTGAACATTGATGGTTAAAGACCTGGTTGATCTATAGAGATTGGTGGTGTGTCTTAAGTCAACATTGTAAGGGTACATGAGATGAGGTCAAAGTGATTGAGGTTTAACATTTGATCATTGGAACCTATGTGTTAAATATCAAAAAAATCAATGGTGAATATTTGATTTGAGAAGTGAGGACATGAGATGTGAGCATCGTGTTTGAGGTTTAATCATGATCGTTTGAATTTGAATATTTGAATTTTATAAAGGAAAAGACCAGTGTTTGGTTTTTGGGCCATAACTTTCAATCCAGGTAGAATTTGTTAGTGAAGTAAAAATAAAATATGTAGAGGAATCTAAGATGAATTTTTAAATATGGATTTGAAGATTTGAAAATGTGTAAATTCATAGATATTGAGCTCAAAATTTAAATTAGTGTTTGTGCATGTTCTACAAGTAACTTGGGAAGGGTAATTGAGCTCATTTTTATGTTATTTAGATATCTCATGATATATTTACTATTTTGGACTATTGAAGAGTCTATTAGGATGATCTATGTGCATTATAAAGGATTAAAAATTCATATACTATATGAACAAAGGTTTATAAGGTGACTATGTGTACACTTATATTGATTGTGTATACAAAGAAGTTTGAGCTATTTATGATAAAGATAAAAGGTATTGTGATGGTTGTAACTTAATTGGGACCTATATATCATGTAGAGTGTGTCCATGTTATTTAATAGTGTTCCTATGTTCTTTGTTTTCTCGGATAAGTGTCAAAGAGTGGAATGAGTTGTTATAGGACCTAAAAGTGATGTAGACCTATTTGAAAGTGGATTGTGCTTATGTGTGACCCATGTGAGATTCATTAAGGTCAAAGGAATATATTGTGGAAAAAATAAAATATTGTGATAATCTTAATTCATGTTTTTTCTATATATAATGAAAACAAATGTGTTGGTTTCTAGACTTGTATGTGAGAGAGACAAGTGTAAGGTATATGTGAGATTTGTGGAGTGAAGGATAGGTAGTGTGCATGTTTATTAAGTTAATGTGTAGAATAGTTTATTGACTATGTTTATGACTTATATTTCATGTTCCTAATGTCATAATAGTGTTCTTTTAATTTAAGGATATGTAAAGAGGTCTGATTGTGCATATGAGGACATATTGAGTGAAAAAGGAAAGAGATTGTGGCATTCCTATGTGAGAGGCCTATTTGACATATAAAGTGTCTGTGAAAAGGTTATAAAATAGAGATATATCATCAGGTGTTGAAGACATCATTTATAAGGTGTAATTGTTCAAAGGAGGGTCTAAATGACTTGGTCTTACTTAGGGACAATTTCTTCTTTTGAAATAGGTGTTTCACTAAATACCTTTGGTCAAAAGGATATGCTCAAGGTTTGTTGGTATAAATGAGTTGATAATTCTCTTGTTTTTAATTTATTATAGGAAATTATTCCATTTTTTTTTTAATATTGAGAGTGGGTTTTATTCCTCATGAGGGTTTCTCATAGGAATTGTGTTATGTGTTTGATATTATGTACGCATTGAATGTATGAACTCTCTCATTAATGCTTCTTAATCAAGTTAATATATGCTAATTAGTTAATAGTTTAAAGGAATAAAATTGAAATTGAAATATATAGGTTCACTAATTCACCCCCCTATGATTGTACCTCTAATATTCAAAAGCATGCAAGTGATATAAATGGTCTTGTACATAGATAAGAACAAAAACATGTAACTCAAGACATGATAAAGGTTGATGTGAACAAGGACAATCAGAATTTGAATATCAATCATCAGTAAATAAATGACTTTATTGGTATAATGAAGACAAATCATATCAAATAACCAAATGCTATGAGGTATGCAAATTTCAATGGTCATTATTACTCCTATAATTAGTTTGGTCATAGGTAAAAAGATTATAAAATATCTTAAAATAATGAATTTGCATGTAATTATGAGCAAGACAATGGTAAGCATGAAGAACATCATCACTCAAGATAGTCAATAGGTTCATAAGGCAAGAATGACATCTTTTGCTATAAGTGTCTAGGATTGGGTGGTATTGCAAAGTTTTGTAATATCTTCATTAGGGGACTAAATGATCAAGTACATAATCATGAAAATTTAAGGAATCATCATATATCTCAATCAAAAGGTATGTACAGTCTAAAAAAACTCATTTTTCTCAAATGTCATGAGAGAGGTCACATAGCAAGGTTCTATAAGAACAATCAGTATTCTCCTTCAAAAATTGTTAATCCTATCATAAAGGAAGGATCTATAGTGAATGGATGCCTAAGAAAGTAAATGAAAAATAAGATAAAAATAGATTATTTGCCATGATAGAATAGGGGAAAAGTTCAAGTATTAAGGAACAAGCCTTATCTACCCAAGTGGACAAGGAAATCAAGTAGGATCCTAAGATAAAAGAAAAGACTAAGGTTGAGAACTCATCTAAAGTCAATTTGAATATGAGTAAGGACTATAAGACAAGTAAGAGCATGGAGATATGGGAGTCTCCTAATTTTTGGGATATTTATTCCCTCAATGATAAGTGGGTGTCTCTACCTATACTTATTAGGAGACATATTTCATGTGTGGAAGCAAGTGTGTGTATTCTGGGCAATGATCAAAATGCCAATTAGAAAAAAGGTGTGTTCTTTTCAATTTGATAATATGAAAGATGTGCTTTGATAAGAGGGAGATAACTTAGTTAGCATAAATATCTAGAATAATATGTGCATGATGTAAGGGGGAGCATGTGTAAATGTATTTCTTATAGTTTTGATTTCAAGAAGATTGACATGATGACTTGATAAAACCAAGTCATGTATTTTGAAAAGGTATTGAATCTTCATGCATGAGAAAAGAGAGATTGTGAGTTATGTAGGTAGATAGGTCTAAGGATTAAAAAACCCAAGTTTAGATTGATGTATATCAAATAATAGATTACATGAGATGGATCTTGATGTTAAGGGGAGATTTTTAAGGTATGTGAGCATTTTTTTAGGTCCAAGGATCAGAGAAGTCCAAGTTTAGATTAGTGCATATAAAAGGGGGAGAAATTAATTCATTTAATTATGTAAGTATCTTTAACATCTTAAATAATATTTGAATGCATACATAATGTTGAAGAATGTTTTTTGTCTTGTTGTGGAGGATACCCTTTGTCATTAATGTCAAAGGGGAGATGTATACACATAATATTTTTAACTTTTATTGATTACTGACAATTTTTATCTTGTAGGAACTTGTCAAGTCTCAATCTCTCTAAGTGCATGCCTTAATGGGTGCACTAGGAAAGGGGTGGGTAGACCATCAATGTTTTGTAAGATTGTCATTCCTTTTGTCCTCTTTTCATCCACACTTTAGCCTCTTAAAACCATTGAACCCAAACTTATTATTCTTATTCCTATCTATTCCCATCATTTTCTATGTTTTATCATTCATTTATTGCCTTAGCATCCTTTTTACTTGTTAGTTGTGCTAGATTGACCAGGTTGAACTAGTACAATTTTAATACTTTTTCTCTCTTTTGGTTTATTGGCCTCTTGGCTAACCTAGCACATACTTATAGAGTTAGCCCCAAAAAATGTGCTAGCTTGACTTTGTCAACCTAACATAGCTGACATTCCCAATTTTTTTTAGGGTAAGATACCACTATATATATATAAGGTCATTTACCACCATTTGATAAGAGTGAATAATTAAGTGAATAAGTATGAATGAACATCTACCTATTGACCATTATACTTAGGAAATAAAGCTTTAGGGTTCAATACTTTATTTGAATCTCTAATTCATCTTGTGCATAAGTCTTTTGGATGATTAGATAGGTTGTGCAGCCTATATTTAGTTTATCTTAGTTGTCCTTACATACCATGATAATCTCTTGTAAAGCACTTTGGCCAAGGGGGAGGTTGAGGCTTGACATGTTCATCTTCAAAGGTAAGTATTCTTAACTTCATTCCTCTTTTGTAAGAGTACATAGATAGAGCATATGTATTTTTCTCTTCCATGTATTAGGATTTAATATACATTGATGTGAGTATATGTATTTTATACATGTTTAGTTTATTTGTTTATTTGTTTTATTTCTAACCCCCACTTTATGCCACAAGATTTGGTGTGCACTAGATTAGATTTACTTTTCTTGTTATTAGATTAGTGAAATATTAGATCATATGACTCTTTTAGGGTTGTTATGTGATTATGTTAGACTATAGCATTTAAAACCCTATATCACATGATGTGTTGTGATAAGTGATCCCCTAATAGTTTATAGTGAATCCTCACATTGGCCATGCTCCCACTTAACAATTTTATGCTCCTTAATTAGAAGTGTAGGTGTGCTCTATCCCATCTGATCCAAGATTAATTTATGGACATGATGCATTTTTTATTACATACATTCTAGTGAACCCAATGTGAAACTAACCCTTGTAGCATTTATTTCACTTATTTCATTATTTTCATCATTATTTTTATCATATATTTTGATGTGATGGATTGGCCCTATCGACCCAATTATTAATCTCTATATGTAGGTTTTCAAGAACAGGCAATTGAATCAACTAGATTGACCCAATACAGGTTTCAATTTTCTAGATTTCTAGATTAGTCTACTAGGTTTACTAGCTTGACCTAGTGCATTTTTAGATTTCCAATTCAACATACTAGGTTTACTAGCTTGACCTAGTGCATTTTTAGATTTCCAATTCAACCTACTAGGTTGACTAGTGTGACCTAGTGCATTTTCAACACTTTTTTATCAAGTTATTACATAGCTTAATCGACCTGATCAACCCAGTTTGTATGTTTTTGCCAATTTTTTCCAAGGTTATTGATTAGTAATCTTATTCATTTTCATCTCTGATCCACTAATCTCAATTTTAATTTCTTTGTGTATTTCCTTTTATATATTTCCTTTCACATTTTGTAGTCTTTAAAACTACCCCTGCATAGTCAACTAGGTCAACCCTATGAACCTAGTTTTGTGTTTTGTGTGTTCTAAAATAACTAGGTTGACCTGACCAACCTAGTTCATTTTTTAAAATTGATTCCATAGTATAGGTTCAACCCTATAAATCTTGTTTTTTATGATTATTCATATAGTGTCTACACTATACCTTGTTTCAAAGTTGGAATTCACTTCAATATGCTAGTAATTAGTCTCACACTTTCTTTTTAGTTGCTTGAATGCTTAAAATAACTCACATAGTATAATCAAGTGGTTTTAAATTAATCATTTAGTTCCAATATTTATCTTCTCTATACACATAACATCAACACACATTTTTACATCTAACTACTTAGGCCAACCTACTTATATCTCATCACCAAGGGGGAAGCCAACTTGATGCTCTTGTCAAGTATAAAGCATGGTTAATGATATATTTTGGCTAAGCACTCATTACCCTTATTGTTTTGGTTTGTGAGATGTACTCCTTAATACCAAGCCTATATCATTACCACTACATTCATTTTCATCCCAAACTACCTGAAACTAGCCTTAGATTGCTATATACTACCTTGCTTATAACCAACTTCCTTTCACACTTAAAATGTTTCTTAATAATCTAATCAAAATTCTAAGTTGAAAAAGTATCTATCTATTTAATTTTAGGGTTTTTTCTCTCTTTTTCCAATTTTGTGTGCAAAAACTTTAATTATCAAGTGTTAGTTCAAGGTTTTGTTTTGTGTGTATCAATTAGATTGGCCAATGTCAATTTAATTATCTATTTGTTTCCCTTTAGTACTTATTGCTTTTCATTATTTGAAAATTGCCTTGCTTAGATTCAAAACTTAATATATACTTTCTCATCTTACCTACATCATCACAAATCCAATGCATTTTATGGTTTAGAAAATAGATGAGTAGAACCAAATATATAAGCAAGACAAGGAACCTATCTATTGTACTAGGTCGACCCTATCATCCTAGTATCTTTTTCAGCCTTTGTCCACTATACTAGGTCAAATTAGTAGGCCCTATTTGATTTATATCCATTTTACCTTTTCTATCAACCTCTATTCATTATACTGGATCAACCTAGTCGACCCTATATAGTTTTATAGTCCTTGTTTTTGCATTAGGTCGAACAAGTCAACCTAGTATTGTTTTCTCTCACTTTGTGTTCCCCTTATGTGGTTATCTAGTCTTGTTTCATCTTGATGACATATTTTCATCCTTATCTTAGTCTAAAACATTGGATAATCAAGGACTTGGATAGTAACCTCACTTATTTCATTACCTTTAATGAAACTACTATCCAATTTCTTCCTTCCCCTTCTCCTAAGCCTAAACCACTCACTACACAATGCAATGTAGTTGATATCCTTCTTCATAATCCTCCTCCAAATACCAATATTGGGAGTCCTTCACCAAATAATAATACTTAAATTGATAGTCTATATGGTTCCCAAATATTCAAAAACCTTGATGATAATACTATCTATACTCCTAAAAAGAATGGTGGCCTTACCAAGCTTATTTATTCTTTTACCATGGTTAAGACAACTAAAACTAATATTGGTAATCTTCCTCCCACCAACACTAAAAATCCTCTTCCTATAAACACTAATACCCCACCTATTGATACAACTCAAATTCTTTCCCAAGTTATTCAACAAATAAACATCATGCAAATAAGAAATCAATATCAAGTGATGAAAATGCAACAACACTTATGCAACATGATTATTCAACAACCTCAAATAAATAAATTTTTTGTCCCTCCTCATCTTAGATATGCCTATGTAAATATCATCCCTCAACCTCCACTGAATAAAACAATTTTTTAACCTCTTCAAAATAAACCTTTATCCCCATTCATTGTATCCATAGATATTGGAAACATTTCTCTAACTGTCACATATAATGGGACTAAGGGTCATACTATCTTAAGCATTTTGGAAATCTCTATAAGGAATGGGTTCAAACTAGCACTTTTACTACCACCAAGATCTTAGCCAAAACTTTTGTTGGTGATGTAATTGAGTGGTACAACCAACTTCCTAGACATTCCATCTCAAAAATAGAAGATTTAGTTAATGTTCTAATTAAGGAATTCCAACATCATGATCTTACTTAAAATTACCTTAGCTATTTCATAAATGCCAAACAACTCCTAATGAATCAACTCATAATTTCATCAAATGATGGAAGTCTCTTGCTCATAAAATGGATCATAATATGAATTATGACACTCTTTTAAAATAATTTGTCACTTTTCTTAATCCTCCTCTTCAATATAAAGTTTGAATCTTTTCATCTCAAACTTTAGAAGAAGCCTTAAACTAACTAAAAAGGTAAGACTTTCTTATGACTCAATTTAAAACACCTCAAATAAATACTAAAACATATTTTCAATATTTTTATCCTACTATTGATTCATCCAAGCCTCCCCAGTCTCAAAGTGGAGCATCAAATTCAACCAATTTTTACCCAACCCACCATCCCTTAAGTCTAGAATAAATTATCACAAAATTTCCACCCTCTGAACCCATGAACTTTGATCCTTCTAAACCTCCTCCAAAATGGTACAATCCTAATAAGTTTTATTGGTGGCATGATATTATAGGTCATTCTCATGAGTCTTGTCATGATATTCATTGATTTCTTATTTATTACTTGCTTGGTCCAGATTTCAATCTTGATACTCTCACAAAATAATGTTATCAAGATTGTCTTCAAGCTTCTCAAATGGAATCTCAAGAACCACACTCATATCAACATCAAATACCTAATGAACATACCTCATCTACTAATTTTACTCAAACCATAGTTAATCCTTATTATTACACCACTAAGGAAAGGATATCTAACATGAACAACTTTAAACATATTATGGAATCCATTGAACCTCAACTTCTTAGGCCACATGAACCAAAATAGTACCTAATTCAAATACCTACTCCAAAGCATATCATAAATGGTCCTCTTTTACCTATTTTACCTATTCATACCTATCCTACACATCATATGTCACATTCAACCTCCTTAAAATATAACAAACCAACACATTTACCTATCTCCAAATGCACATACCAGCCCAATGCAAATCATTTTAATAGTTCAATGTTACCTCCCTCCAACTCACATGTTGGGGCATCTTGTGATACCCATCCACACATCCCTTCAGACTTTGGGGTATCTTGTGATGCCCATACTTATAACCACTTAATATTTGGGGTATCTTGATATGCCCACTCTTATTCTAAAATGAATGATAATAAACAAATTCAGATTTAAGAAACATTTTGAGACTTACAAACTTATATTTCACATGCTCATCTTTGATACATATGTTAGCATAGATCTTACTTATTCTTTTTGTCTCATGTTTATTTATTTTTGTTCATTTTTCTTACTTCTTTTAGTTTCACTTTTCTAAGCATCATTATTTTCTTTTACATCCTTTGATTTTATTCCACATCACATTTGGCACTTATTTTCAATTTTTCCCTTATATATCTCTTTTATTCTTTATCTTTTTCTATCATTCTTTGCCTTAATAGATTTATGATCATTTTTACCCCTTTATTTATCATTTACCTCTTGATGTACCATATTATTCTTTATCTTATTGAATTATCTCTTGTTTTAGCACCCCTTGGGTCTTTATTTTGTGAGTTACTTTGTAATACCATGGATAGGAACTGACATCCCTCACAAAACCACCATCTTTTTATATATTTTTCTTTCTCTTGGTGTTTCTTGCCAATGTTGTTTTGGCATCTTTTGGGTTTTTATTTTGTGATTTTATTTATAATAAGGCTCCCTCACTTTGTTTTTTTTTCTTTCTTATTGGTACCCTTGTGGGTTTGTCTTTTATGAGTTGCTTTGTAAGACCATGGATAGGACCTCACCCTCCTTATAAAAATTACAATATTTTCATTTTTATGATCCTTATTATTAGACTTTACCTTTTTCTTATTTTGGTAGATGGAATTTTAATAACAATCTATGCTGGCATGTTTTCTTCCATTTCCCTCATTCTTATGATAAAGAATCACACCTTTAATGTCATTATATCCCTCTCTTTTCCCTTTGTCACATTTTTTTAAATTTGAAGCAATTAAATTTATTCAATTTTTCTTCTTTATTTCCCCTTTCATCTTTGCATTAGATAAAATAAGGTCAAAGTCAAGATAGCACTTTTATTTCACCTATATTTATAAGACTCTTAGACCCCATGCTCTTTGAAGTTTCTCTCTCTTAGCCACCTTGTCCCAAGTTTTCAAATGAAAGTCATATTTAGCACCCATGTTTGGTTTTCCAAATCCATATGGAGGAGGAATAGAAAAATCCATCAAATTATATTTAAAATAAATATCATTTTCAAACAAAAGGTAATGATATTTAAAAGGTAACATATAAATCTCAATAGTCAAATTCACACCAAAAGACATGATTACAAGCACATATCCTATCTCCAATCGAGTCTCAAACTCCATATTTTGCTTTACATAGAGCCAAAGTCATTTGGGGTATGGTAGGCTAGTATATTTTAATAGGGGATTTAAAAAAACTCTATTTTTTGACCTACTTTCTCATGTAAGTTCCTAATCTTCATAGTAGATCAATGACTCTGTAAGGGGTCCTAAAGAATGGGGAACACATCATGAGGATGTAGGTCTATTTTAATTTTCATGTATCTAGCCTTCATGGGATGATCTATATACTCAATTTGTTTACCCAATAATTATGTCTCTAAGAGAAGTTCTTCATAGTCCTTACGGTTGATAGTTCTCTTATTTTAACAAACCTAATTTAAGTGTCTTGACTTTGATGAAAAGTTATTTCTACCTTGGTTTTTCATTCATTCTCCCATCCACCCATTTTATTTTCCCCTCTTGACAAATAAATTGTGATTCCAAGTATATTTTACCCTCTTATTTAGTTCCTTCTTCTTCATCTCTTAAAAACATTCTAGCATTACCTTGTTTCAGTTTTATCTATCCTTAAAAGTGAAACAACATGTTTGAGTAACTATGGATCACTCTTTTATTTCATTTGTCATTATTATAATACCATTATATTATGAATATATGATTCCACACATTTTTTACCATTATTACATATTTTTATTTATGTATGCCTTCTTCATATTTGTTTTACATCTTGACTTATATTTCATTTGACATGCTTTCATATTTTTCTTTATGTTTGATTCTTTCATGCCTATCTTACATGAGCTTAATTTTCAATATCTTCCCTATATTTTTTCACTTTATATTGTATTTCTATTTCATTTATCATTCATGTTTTACATGCTTCCCAACATGATTTTGTATGGTCTACATTCCTTTTTGCCATTTTTTTTACATGCTTTCCAATGTGATTTACTACATTTGCCAATCATTTGTCATTCATTTTCCATCCTTTTATAATTTATTTGTCTTAAAAATTATAGCCTTGCCTTACCAATCCTAATTTTTTAATTTTACTAAATATTTGTCTCTATTAACTACTACTATATGCCTATTCTCTAAAAAAAAATTGGTTTTTGTCTATTCTTTGCACTAACTTCTACGGGTTTGCCTAGTATACTCTACATTATACACCTTCATATCTTATAGTATCATTATCTATATATGAAACTAAATTAAGTTAAAGGTATGTGTTTTTTAATACATTTTTTTATTTATCTTATTTTCTACTTATTGCACCATATTTAACATCAACATTGTGTGTTATCATGTTTTCTTCTGAAACACCATCCCATGTTGCACTTATGTGACATGTGATGAGATTTGGATAGGGCATATGTATACACATAATATTTTTAAATTTTTTTTATTAATGACACTTCATATCTTGTATGAACATATCAAGTCTCAATCTCTCTAAATGCATGCCTTAAGGAGTGCACTGAGAAAGGGGTGGGTAGACCATTGGTACTTCGTAAGATTGTCATTCCTTTTTGCCTCTTTCCATCCACACTCTAGCCTCCTAACACCATTGAACCCAAGATTATTCTTCTTATCCTTATCTATTCCCATCATTTTATATGTTTTATCCTTAATTTATTTCCTTAAAACCCTTTTGACCTGTCAATTGTACTAGGTCGACTAGGTCGACCTAGTACAGTTTTAGGATTTTTGCTCTCTTTTATTTTGTTAGCCTCTTGGTTGACCTAGCACATACCTTGAGAGTTATCCCTAAAAAAATGCTAGGTTAATCAAGTCAACCTAGCATAACTGATGTTCTTAAAATTTTTAAGGTAAGATACCACTATATATATAAGGTCATTTACCACTATTTGATAAGAGTGAAGAATTAAGTAAATAAGTGTGAATGAACATCTACCTATTGACCATTCTACTTAGGAAATAAATATTTAGGGTTCAATACTTTCTTTGGAGCTTTGATCTTGTCTTATGGATAATTATTTTGGATGTTTGGATAGGTTGTATAACCTAGAATTGATTTATCTTAGTTGTCCTCACATACCGTGACAATCTCTTACAAATCACCTTGGCCAAGGGGAATATTGAGGCTCGATGGGTTCATATTCAAGGGTAATTATTCCTAACTTTATTACTCCTTTAAAAGAGTAGATAGATAGAGCATATGTATTCTTCTCTTCCATGTTTTAGGATTCTACATACATTGACATGAGTATATGTCTTATATACATGTTTTGTTTAGTTGTTTATTTGTTTTATTTCTAACCCCCACTTTGTGCCACAAGATTTGGTGTGAAATAGAATATATTTACTTTTATTTTCATTAAGTTAGTGAAATATTAAATCATAAGACTCTTTTAGGGTTATTATGTGATTATGTTAGACTATAGGCTTTAGAACCCTATCTTACATGGTGTGCTGTGACAAGTGATCCCCTAATCAGGTCTAGTACATCCCCGTATCAGTCATGCTCCTATTTAATAATTGTATTCTCCCCATTCAAAAGTGTAGATGTGATCTATCTCATCTAATATATGATTGATTTATGGACATGATGCATTTTTGATTGTATATAGGAGAAAGATTAGAAGGAAGAAGTTTAAATGAGAAAGAAGTCATTCTAAGGGTGTTTTTCAATTAATAACAAAGGATGAGATTGTTAGCATGGTCATTAATGTTAATTTATCATTGATGTCAAAGATAACATGAGAAACTAATGCATTAATGATAAATAAGTTTTGTTTGATAGCTTGGATAATATATAACACATATGCAGGTCTATAAGGACAAAGAAGAAGTTGTGAGGCATCCAAAGATGTCTTGGTGAATATCTAGTGTGACACTTGATCATTTGGAAAAATAAACATGCAAATTTTAGCTTAAGATAATCTAAACCATCTTTTCACATCATGTAGATATGAATAAACTATAAAGTTTGTGCATTTAATGTAGGCACTTAAAAAGTCAACTAAGGTTAAAGGTTTTCATGGAGATGTTATCTATAGTGTTAAGAATGGACTCTAAAGATTTGGACTCTTGAAGTTTTTTCTAGCTCAAGTTATAAGCCTTCAAATTTTCTCTTGTAGACTATGATGGGTGAGAGACCATCAAGTTTAACTATATTGAATTCTAAGGTCACTAGTCAGTAGATCTAATAGTGAACATTAATAATCTAGATCTTGATCTAATGGTGCATGTGAATTGAAATTTTCAAAGGTTCTTGAGATTAAATATGTTATGAAATGTGTCTCAATCTTGTTGATTTGATAGAAGTTCAATAGTTCATGAGTGTTCATACAAATAGAGATCAATGGTGCAAGTCAAGTCAAAGAGTCCATTGTGTTGAAATCACATAGATCTGTCAAGTGGTATAATCATGGGAATTTTCATCTAATATCAATGGTGAATGTTTTAAGGTGAATTCTAAGCTAATTCTGAAAGAATAGATGGTGTGTATTTGATCTAGCTACTAGGGAGTATGAGATGAGGTTAAGGTGCTTGATGTTTAGTGTCTGAACAGTGACCATTGGAATTCAAATATTCAAATTAATGAGGGAAAATCTATGCTTAGTTTTTGAGATATATAGTTTGATCTAGGATGAATTTATTAATGGAGTAAAAATCAAAGTTATAAAGGAATTCAAGGTGCATATATAGAAGTTAGTTATAAGGTCTTCATGTTTGTATAGTTATAGTTATAGAGATTCAAATTTGATTTTTTATTATTTCATGGTGTTACTATGTATATAATTTTATTTGAGCAAATTGTGCTTTAGTAGAAGAGTTTGTAGTGGATGTATTCACATGAAGATGTCATAAGTGTAATATGGTGTGGACCCATGTATTTAAAATTGATCTTATGTTATTAATTTTCTTAATGAGGTGATAAATGGGTGAATATGTCTCCATGAGACCTTTAAGGGTTCCTAAGGCCTAATTAAAAGTAAAAATTTCTTAAGTGCGACCCATAGATGCTATATCTGACTTGTGAAAATATATTTGAGTTATGTCTTAACATGGTAGATGTATTAAAGGTTAAGGCAAGTCTTATGGCTGACCAAGAAGTTGATATTCATAAAGACTCTATAAATAGTGGAGACCAAGGAAATGGTTTCTAGACTTGATGTGCATCATTCTAAGAATAAAATATAGAGGTGAAGGAAAGAGATTAGAGTGAGTGTGCTTAGTGGATGGACTAAAGTACATCACAGATTAAAGATGAGTGAAGAAGTGTAGAGTGATCCAAATGGGGTGTTTAGATGCATTGTTTGTAAGCAAAAAATTGAGTGTATGTGAATATTTTAAAGATGAGTGTTATACATTATTTATCCAATTATATTGAATAAAAGCAATGTTTTGGAGTTATTTATTTAATAAGGTGTTGTGTGGGTGTTTAACATCTAGAATAAGTGGGTAATTTTTCATACTTAGGGGTGGGTGCTCCTTGTGAAGTGGGTGCTTCATTAAAAGGTCTCATGTCTTTAATCATATTTTAGGATAAGTAGTCCATTTTTTTTCAAAATTTATAGTGGGTTTTATTCACCAAGAGGATTTCCCACAGAGATCTTGTGTTATGTGTGTGATCTTGCATCATATTTTTTATTCATTGTTATATACATCTTGTATGCTTTATGAATGCTTGTGATAATTTATTAAGATTTTAAAAGGATTAAAATTGAAGTTTTAAATATCTTGCATCTCTTATTTGGCCCCAAATGATTATGCCTCCAACATGAGTGAGAAATAACACACTTTCTCTCAAGGGCACACTCCTGATTGACAATAAGACACTCACCAGTTTGAAGGAATTTTACCATATCTTGTGTCCAACTTGGAGATAAATAAGGTATAGATTATACAAGTTAATATTTAAATTCCAAAAAAACCTCTTTTTCCTCTTTAAGGTCTACTACCAAGTGTTCACATAACCCTCTCCTTCTTAGCAATTTAGTGGCTTTAATCTCCATATCATATTTTATGACTTTGGTTATCCATCCAACCATTTTTTTAATTTAAATAATTATTTAAAATGAAGTATCTTATGCTTTGGTTGGTCACCATGACATGAATATCATTATCAAAAACCATATGCCTAAACTTATTGCATCTCTTTATGTTGACAACACTTACTTCTTAATGAAGGTGTATCTCTATTCATAATCTTCTATCCATTGACTAAATAAGGCAATGGGATACTCAATAACTTCATTATTCAACTACATTTTCATGTATTAAATTGTGTCAATGTTAGAAAAGGCATATAATAAAAAATCCTTAGATAAATAAATATTAATCAATGTTGGTTCTTGTTCAATAGCTTGCTTAATGATCTCAAAACTATTTTTACTTCTTTAGTCCAAAAAAAGGATTGGAGGTTCTTTAACATAGCTTTAATAATATTCACAATGTTATAAAAACTATGTATAAACCTTATTATTTTCCCAAGAAAACTTTACAAACCTTTTTATGTTTGGGAAAAGACAAAGCCAATATGGCACACACCATTTTAGGATATATAGAAATCCCATTCCTAGAGATAATATGGATTAATATATTTAACCTTATGAACTAAAAAAACATATTTATTTGGATTTAGAAAGATTACATATTTCCTGCACCTTTCAAAAATCAATTTAAGATAAGATAGGTGATCACTAGAATTCTTAGATAAAAGTGTTGTCATCAAGATATATTATCACCATTTGATTGATCAAACCTTGGAAATCCATATCAATGGATATTTTAAAGGTATCATTTACATTATACAACCAAAATGGAATTATCTTATAGGCATGTGTTCCCTATTTAGTATTAAAATATGTCTTATATTTATCTTATTATTTCACCAAGATATGGTTGTAATGTGAATAACCATCCAAGAGAGAAAAGCATTGAGAACCTCACTAATCAAGAGATTTGCTCCATATAAGGTAAGGAATAATGATCCTTCAATGACACCATATTAAAGTGTATAAATCTCACACATAATTTGATCTTTCCACTTTTCTTTCTCATAGGAACTAGGTTAGTAACCCATGAAGAGTGTTTGATAGGAAAGATGATTCTTGATTCTATCAACTTGGTTAGCTCTTATATCATTGGCATCTCAGCTTTAAGATTAATGGGAATTTGTATTTGAATTATATTCTTTGAATTTGGATCAATTTTTATAGTGTGTTGGGCTAATTTTGGATCAAACCCCTTAAGATCACTATATTCCCAAGGAAATACATCAAAAATTTATCTACATAACTCAATAAATGCATCTCTCCTAGATAAAGTACATACCTTTACAAGATTAATAAGCTTGTATTTAAATAAAACTACCCCCTCATGATTTTACTCCTTGGTATACATGATTAATTTATTCCTTAACATTTGATCACTTTCATTGAATATGTTCTGAAGAGTAACTACCCCTTTAGGGAGCTTATTAGACCTCAATTATATAATTTGGTCTCCATATTGGTGCTATAGTTTGGTCTATTTTTTACAATAAAAATCAACTTATTTTGGAGGAAACATGATATTTTTCTATCATGATCAAACACTTGTCAATTGACATCATTATCTAGTATTTATGGCCCTACTACCACCATGATATGTGGTTGAGATTTTGAGTTGTTGACATCAATGGGGATGTCAAATTAAGATCCAAATAAAGATAACCTAGTAGCATGTTAATTTTATTCCCTTAGAACTAATTTTAATTTTAATTCCTCAAAATATTCAATAAGGTCCCATACTCTATGATTTTAAGACTTCAACAATGTGTTTTTGGCAACACTTTTACCTTTTACTTAGTGGATAACTAGTTCACTATCTCTAAAAGCTTGTACTTTATTCACTCTTTTATTTATTTCCCATTTAATTATTGAGAATGTGTTACAAGGTATACATGAAGTTTTTATTTATGTCATGAAAGTGTCATTTAATTCCATTTTGAATTATAATTGGTTTTTGTGATATTAAGTCCTTGAATCCCTAATAAGAGGAACTTAGTGAGATAAGACTGGTAGCATTATGAGTTGAGCCATTGGATACCTATGTATGGGTGGTATTTGAGAGCATCTTATGATGTTTTATGTCATGTAGATGATGTTTTTAAGACATTACAAGAGGTTTTAGGTTATATTCATAGTCCAAGTAGGACTAGTAGTATAAAGTTGTTAGAGGATGTTAGACCAATATTGGTACATAAACATGGAATATATATCTATATGTATGTTATAAGGATGATAAATTTTCACACAAATCCATTTAAATATCATATAAGTTTCATCATAAGTGCTCTACTAGTTGATTTTCTTGATTGTGTTTTTGGTCTTACAAGCAACTTTTATGTGTGTGAAAAAGATGTTCTTGAGTCAAATTTCACTAATATTAATGATAAAAAGTTATAAATTATGTTATAAAAGAATAAGAATAATAGGATAATTTTAATGTATTTTTTTATCATTTTAAGATTCTGATCAAGCTTGAAGAGTCAAATGATTTTGACTATGTTTTGATAGTGTTTAGTGTTTTGAGTAAGTCATCTACATGAGTTTTCTTGAGGCCCTTTGGCCTTTATGGTGGAGACAAAATCATTTTGGGAATTTTTTTAATTCATTATGATACTATTCATATAATTTTATGTATGTTTTATGTGGTAAATTTTTTATTTGGTTCATTTTTGTAAAATAGACTTACAAGCAGTAAGAAGGCCTATTGGTGAGGAAACCTAAGTTGTATGTTCAAGTAGTGAAATAGGAAAAATGGAGTTAGACACCCAAAATGAAATTATCATGGGTGTATTTTAAGAATTTATGAAGTGTTTCATTAGTTTTATAATACAATAAGTGTTCTTAAGGGTCAAAATGGTAACGTGTGGATAGAACAAACCTAATTACATTAGGTCTCCATTAGGCCTAATGAAAGATTTGGTCCATATGGACTATGAAAGACTTATGAAATTTTTATTTAAAATTTTAAACATGTATGTTAATATATTAAAATTATATTTTATGTATGTAAAGGATCTTTTTTTACTAAAATGGGTGAAATAAAGAATTGAGTATAAAGGCAAGGCTTAATAATGTTATTTTGACTAGTTAAAATATTGAGCTATTTGAGTGAAGGATATAAAGTTTTTGTGAATAGTTTGATGGATTTAATATAATAATATTACTGATTTGAATATGTCAAAAATTAACATTTTTTTTTATGTATTAAATAAGTTTAATTGACCTAATATTTCCAAGGAGAGGGCTAATTGAACGAGAAGGCCAAAGAGGCTATTTGAGTGACATTAAAGGTTAAAGAGTGAAATAAAAGGTTATAATTTATATTTTAGCTATAAAAAGGTATTTTTATGTGAATATATATTATAGATGACCTGGTTGGTTCTAAGTTACCTAAGGGGGTTGAATCCTCCTTTCAAGATTAATATTGTAAAAGACTAGTTGGGTGGGTGTTCAACTAGGTAGGGGTTGGAGCTCTTTGTGAAGTGGGTTCTTCACTAAATTTTGAATTTTGAAATTATAGGAATATATTCCATGTACATGGTTTAGTGGGTTTTATTCCCCAAGAGGTTTTCCCACATAAATTTTGCATTTTCTTATGGTATGCTTGTATAATTATTTGGTTATGCATTTAATATTTTGTTTAAATGAATGCTTCATGAAATTATGAATGTAATTGAATAGGTTTTGTTATGAAATTTATTCACTTCCCCCCTCTTATCATCCAATTAAAATAATTAGTATCAGAGCTTGGTCCCTTGAGCATACCTAATAGTCTAAGGGAGATCTTTGGAACACAGATATGGATCTTGGCAATGAAAGTGTCTTCTATGATTGTCATGAGAATCTACTAATAGTTAGTAAAAATTATTGTGAATGTTGCTCAAAATCTAAGTATCACATGGATGAGTGTACTTAGATCGAATTGAAAATAAAATTTTTAGAGGCATAAATTGAGAAAAATGCAATCATGATAAGGACTTACCAAAAGTATGAGGAAAGTACTAAAAAACTTAACAATATCTTGGATAGTCAAATATCCTTTCATGACATGAGAGGACTTGGATTAAAATAAAAATAGGAGTTCAATAAATATCAAACTCAAATAGACATTGATCAGTCAAGAAGTGATGAAATTGATAGAGTCAAGACCTATGCATAAGCTACCAAATAAAGTAAAGCATCAACAAGTCCAAAAGATCAATACACTACCAAGAGATGTCAAAGGTGATAATATTCCATAATATCTTCATCAAAATACAAACAAGGTCAAATGATCAAAGTATTATAACTCCTTAATGGGCCATTGTTTCTCTTGTGGAAAATTTGGACATAAAATTATCAATTTTAGATTGAGAAGCATAATTTTATTTTATGAATTTAACCATAGAGGAAATATTATAATAAAATTTAAAACCATCAAGAAAACCATTCATGTTGAGAAGATATGGATACATGACACAAATGTATGGAAGGTAGAACCTATAGAAAATAAGTAAAAACATAAAGGAGAAAAATATATGATAGCACAAACTACCTTTCACAATCAAGATGAGTATTTTAAATGGTACATAGATAGTGGCTAATCAAGTCACATGATAGGAGATAAAATAAAATTGATCATTTTTAGAAAAATTCCACTAGTTCAATAAGGTTTGGGGATAACACATTTGCTAACATAATTAGGAAGGTGATTTGATTTTGGATAATGGGAAGACTAGAACATAAAATGTGTTATATGTGGATGGATTGAAACATAACTTATTAATTGTGATTCAAATGTGCACCCAAGGACACACTCTAACATTCCATGAAAAAGGATGTGAAATAAGGAGAGATAAATTAGGAAGATTGATTTTCAAAGCCAAGAAAACTAAAAATAATCTCTATGTACTAAATGAGATCACAAAATAAATATTCTTCATGATCAAGGTAGATGAAAGTTGGTTTGGCATAGAAGGTTAGGTCACATGAACTTTGAAAATATTGTCAAGATTAGATCCAAGGGATTTATGAATAATATGCCCAAAATTTCTAAACTTATAGATAATATTTTCAAGGAATTTCAACATGGTAATCAAACTAGGAGAAGATTTAAGTCTAAGGAATATTACACTACTAGACCTTTGGAACTAATTCATACTGATCTATGTAGATCTACAAGTATTCAAAGTATTCAAGGAGATAGATATTTCATATTTCTTATATATTATTTCACAAGAATGACTTGGGTAGCATTCTTGAAAGAGAAGTTAGTAGATCTAGATAAGTTTAATACATTCAAAGCCTTGGTTGAGAATGAAATGAATGTGAAGATCAAGTGTCTTAGATATGAAAAAGGATGCGATTTTTGGGAAAATAAATTTGATGAATTTTGTGAAATCAATGGGACAAGAAGGTAGTTCTCAACTACTAAAACACCTAAATAGAATGGGTTGGTTGAGAGAAATAACATAATATTAAAAGTAATGGTAATGACCATGTTGAATGAGTTTAAATTATCAGATGATTATTGGAGAGAAGCTATGCGTACCATAGTCTATACTTTGAATACAGATTAGATTAGGATTAATGCTGATAAGACTCCATATGCACTATGGAATTTTATACATATAAATGTTGAACATTTCATGTTTTTTGGGAGTAAGTGATACATTAAGAGAGATGATGAGGACTTAGGAAAGTTTGACTCAAGATCTTATGAAGGTTTCTTCTTAGGATACTGATCAGTAAGTGCTAGCTACAAATGTTATAACAAAATGTTGAAAACATAGTTGAGAGCACAAATGTGAAGTTTTATGAGATAAATAATCCATATTCTCAGTCAAATAATGAAGGATAATTATATATTGATGAGGATGAAGAAGATAATTAATAAATAATGGACTCAAAATTTCCTTCTAGATAGATTCAAAAGGATCATCCTAAATCTCATATTATTGGGAATAAAAGTTAAGGTATATAAAAAAGGATAGGAATGATGAGTGATGTTGCCTTAATTTCAAAAATTAAACCTAAGAACTATATAAAATAAATTGAATACAAGTTTTATTTAGAGGCAATGAATGAGGAGCTAAATTAGATTGAAAAGAATGAAACTTAAGAGTATGCATGACAACCAAAGAACTAGTGGACGAGCCTTCTTATTAGGTAAGTGTTTAGTATCATGGTTAAGGAAGAAAAATCATTAAATATCTATATCTAATTGTGAAGTTGAGTATATTTTAGCAACCTGATGTTTTACTCAATTTTTGTGGATAAAATAAACTCTGAGAGACTAAAAAGTGGAGTTTAATGTCCTAATTCCTATTATATATGATAATAATAGTACCATAAGTGTTTCAAATAATATTGTATTGTATTCAAGGACCAAACATATTCCTATCAATTATCATTTCCTAAGAGAATAGGTGAGTGAAAAAAGAATTAAGCTTGAATTTGTGTCCACCAAGGATCCAATTGTAGATATCATGACTAATCCTCTTTCAAAGGCTACTTTTGAACATCTGAGATAGGAATTAGGTTTGATTAATGTTACTAATATTCAAAAATAAAAATTAAGTGCTTAAGGGGAGCTAATGAGGAGGTTTTTTAGTTCAAAGTATAAGAAAAGAAGTGCACAAGTTGTGGGGACAAAGGGGGAGTCATATCAATCTGAAAAAAAGAAAGTGATCTAATATATGCAATATAAGAGGGGGAAAGGTTTTTGACATTTTATTTTACCTTGAAGTTTTATTTTAGGTTATTTATTTGTCATTAATTTCAAAGGGGGATATTGATCTATATTAAGAAAATGTTTCCTAGTAAGAGAAGTCTCTCTAAGTAGATTCCATCAAAGAGGTGTTTCCATCAATGACAAAGGGGGAGATTTTTGAAAATGTGTTACAAGGTATACATGAATCTATCATTTATTTCATGAAAGTGTCATTGATCTCATTCTTAGTTATAACTATTGTTCTTGATATTGAGTCCTTAAATACCTAATTAGAGGAACTTAGTGAGACAAGCCTAGTATCATGGTGAGTAGAGCCATTGGAGGCCTTTGTGAGCAAGGGTGGAAATGTGATAACATGTTTTATTTTTTATTACATGTGGGTGAATTGTTTAAGATATTACATGAGGCTTTAGGTTATATTCATAGTCTAAGTAGGACTAGCAGTATAAGGCCTAGATGCACAAAGTGACATACAGTGGCCTAAGTAAGGGTCAAGATCATTTCCAAGGATTCCAAATCTATTTAAAGAATTAAAAAAAGGTTTGAATTATTGTTATAATAAATTTTACCAAGTTTGAATTCAATATCTGAATAAGAAAGCAAGAAACTTGATGGTAAGGTTGATTGTGTACACAAAAAATGGTGTTACAGACTTGAGAAGAAGTTTCTCATGATCATTGGAACATGAAACCTTTGCATGAGATCTTGTGAACTTAATTTCAGTTACTAAATTTCCATATATTTAATTCTTTTTCATTTGTTTTAAGATTTAGGGGTAATCATTTATGAATGACTGATAAGAAGGTAAGGCAACCAAAACCCTCCTAAAACCCTTACAAAGACCTGATAGGAAATATACAATTGGTTATGGATGATAATAATCCATTTGAAATAATTTTGTGTTTTTAACATGAAAAGTAATCTTAAAGTTTTCGTCAAGTGGTTTTTGTTTATTCTGATAGAAAGTAGAAGCTATAGAAAAACCCTTATTTTCAAGGTTTTTGATGCTACAGGTAGGGTTAAACTAGTAAAAACATGAAAATAGATGGAGGATGATGTGAAATACTTATATTTTATGATAATAAAATTTTATTGGTAGGTTTATGACCAAAAATATGAAAAATTGGTCATGGAAATTAACCTAGCCTAATGAGCAGAACAATGAAGAAACTAGGTGAGAATGAGAATGGGATTAGGGAATGCTTATAGAGGAATAGGGATGGATATTAAATTATGGTTTAATTATTAAATACCTATAACTCTTATCCCCTTGGTTTATAATTTCTTATGATTCCTACACCTATGTAAAAATTTATCACCAAACCAGCCTATCTAGTATAATAGAGTCTATGTAGAGTGGCATAGTGAGATTGGTCTATAAGACCAATATTGGTACATAAACATGTAATATATCTATCCAAATATTTTATAATTATTATAATGGTTCACAAAAATTCATTTAAATTTCACATAATTTTCCTCATAGGTGTTCTACAAATTGATTTTCTTAACTGTGTTTTTGGTCTTATAGGCATCTTTTTTGTGTGTATGAAAAAGATGTTCCTATGTCAATTTTCAATAAGATAACAATAAAAATTTATAAAAATTATTATAAAGGAATAATATTATAATTTTAATTCATTTTTTATCATTTTAAGTCTCTGATCAAGCTTGGAGAGTCAAATGATTTTGATTGTGTTTTGACAGTGTTTAATTTTTCTAAGTCATCTATAGGAGTGTTCTTAATGCCCTTTGGCTTGTATGGTGGAGATAAAATAATTTTAATTAGGTTTTTAAGTCATGATGATCCTATTTATATAATTTAATTCATAGGTTATGTGGTAAATTTATGTATTTTGTTCAAGTTTTCAAAATATACTTACATGTAGTAAGAAGGCCTATTGGCGAGGATACCTAAGCAGTAGGTCCAAGTAGTTACATGGGACAAATGGAGTTGGAGACCTAATATGAAATTATTATGGGTATTTTAAATTCATGTGTGAAGTTTTTAATTTATTTCCTAGGACAAGAATTTTTCCTAAGGGTCTGAATGGTAACATGTGGATATAACATACCTAATTACATTAGGTCTTCATTATGCCTAATGAAGGATTTGGTCCTTATGGACTATGACCAAATTTTGAAATGACTATTTAAAATTTTAAAATTTTATGGTAATATATTATAAAATTATTTTATGTATGTAAATTATCTTAGCTGACTAATATGGGTGAAATAAATAATTGAGTACAAAGGCAAGACTTAATAAGGCTATTTTGACTAGTTAGAATATTGAGCTATTTGAGAAAAAGATATAGATATTTTATTAATAGGTTAAGGTATTTAATATCATCATAATAATTATATTAATATTTAATATATGTATAACTATGTTTATTTAGGTATTAAATAGTTTCAATTTACCTAATATTGCAAAGGAGAGGGCTAATTAAGCAAGAAGGCCAAAAAGGCTATTTGAGTGAGATAGAAGGGTAAAGAGTCAAAGAAAAGGTTGTCATATATATTTGAGTTAGAAAAAAGTATTATAAGGTGACCATATATCATAATTTATTTTGTTTATTCTAAGCTACCTAAGGGGCTTGGAGCCTCCTTGCAAGATTGAGCTTGTAAAAGACTAGTTGGGTGGGTGCTGAACTAAGTAGGGGTTGGAGCTCCTTGTGAAGGGGGTGCTTCACTAAAAGTTAAATATTGAAATTATATTATTTTATTATATGTGTATGGTTGAGTGGGTTTTATTCCCTAAGAGGGTTTCCCACATAAATTTTATGTTCTCTTATTGTTTACTTTAATAATTTTTTGGTTATGTATTTGATTTTTTATGTAAATGAATGGTTCATGAAATGAGGTATGTAATTGAATAAGTTTTTTAATGAAAATGATTCACCCACCTTAGTAGCCACTTCCAACATTAATCCTATGTATAATATCCTCATGATAATTTTTATTATAAGTAAAACTAAAAAAAAATCTAATTGTAGAATAGTACCTTTCATTTGATTTAAAAACTATCATAATACCTACCCCTACTAGATTCTTGCTTCTTGAGCCATCAAAGAAAAATTTGAATAAGCCATCATTACCTTCACTTGGATTAGAGAGAGATGGTATGGATATGTATTGTTGATACAAATAATAGATACCAAGACCATATTTTTCAACACCTCTATATGGATCATGTATGCAATCAAAAATGGATCATTTTTATAAATAAATCCTAGCTCCAAGAATATAGAGCATACCTACACTTCTAATTGGGGATACACTTGTAAATCAAGAGCATGACCAATATTGGGGATAAGTCTTTTTGGATAGCCTAGATCTGATTTATCTTATCTATCCTTACATACCATAATAATCTCTTACAGATCACCTTGGCCAAGGGAGAGATTGAGGCTCGGTGGGTTCATCTTCAAAGGTAAGTATTTCTAACATTATTTCTCCTTTGTAAGAGTAGATAGATAATGTATTTTTATTCTTCTCCCATGTAATAGGATTTTGTATATATTTACATGAGTATATTTCTTCTAATACATGTTTAATTTGGTTGTTTTATTATTTCTAACCCCCAATTTTAATTAATAAGCTTTGGTGTGAACTATATTAGATTTAATTTCTTTATAAAAGAATAAGTGAAATGTTTTAAACCTTAAGACTCCATTAGGGTTGTTGTATGATTGTGTTAGGTTGTAGGCTTAGGAACCATTCCTAACATGATGTGTTGTGATAAGTGATACAAGTGATCCCATAATTAAGTTCTAGAGATCCAAGTGATATACACAACCTATCTAATCATCCAAAAGACTTATCCAAAAGACAAGAACCTTATCTCCAAAGAAAGTATAGAACCCTAAGATTTATCCCTCAAGTAAAATGGTCAATAAGTAGATATTTGTTTGCACTTATTTGCTAATAATTATTCTCTTTTGAAATGGTGGGAAATGAACTTATATGTATAGGTGGATCTTACCCTAAATCCTCTTAGGAATGCTAGTTGTATATGGTTGACCCATTTGACCTAGTTTGTTTTTTAGGATAATTTACTAGGTTTGAGTTAAGTCGGTCTAAGGGCTAACAAGCTATGAAAGTAAAGAATACCCTAAACTATACTAGGTCAACCTAGCATAGTCAACTATCTAAAAGTATTTTAAGGAAATAAAAATAGGAATGGAAAGAGTAAAATAATAGAGTATGTAGGATTGAAAAGAATAAGCTTAGGGTAAATGGTTCTAGGAGACAAGTGTGTATATGGAAAGTGGCAAAAGGAACACCAATCTTATAAAGCACTGATAGTTTGCTCACCCCTTTCCTGATGCACCCCTTAAGGCATGCACTCTAAGAGATTAAGACTTGATAGGTTATTTCAAGATACAAAGTATTAATAATCAGTAAAGTTTGAAAATATTATGTGTATACATATGCCCCACTCGAAGTTCATCACATGTCATTTAAGTGCAACATGGGATGGTGCTTTGAGATAAAACATGATAACATACAACACTAATTCTAAGTAAAGTTTAGTAAGTATAAATAAGATAAATTAAAGAAATGAATTAAAAAACACATACCTTTAACTCAACTTAGTGTTGTAGATAAAGAAGTACAATGTAAAAAATGTGAAGGTGTCTAATGTAGAGAAAACTAGATGAACCTGTAGAAGTTAGTGCAAAAAAATAGTAAAAAATCAAATAAATTGGAGATATACATATGATAGTATAAAATAATATCTAAATCATCATTAATCTAATGAATTTTATGGTTTTCAAAATGAATGATTAGAAATAAAGATAGAAACAAAACAATAAATCTGTAAGACAATAATTGAAAGATTTGAGTTGGTAAAAGTGTTTTAAAATAGGGGAAAAGACAAGTCATTTGTTATTCTAACTTATGAAGGAGAGAAAAGAGATAATTGGAGATAAACAAGCTATGATGTATAGGAGATGAAATGCTAGACATAAAGAGTCCTCAGAGGTGGAAACAAGTGCACTATAGGCATGCAACTAAGAATTCAAACTAATTTTTGAAATTTGTATTAAATTAAGTGATTTTTTAGTCATTTTGAATTTTAAGCATTTTTGTATGTCAGAATGGGGAAAATTAGATTCTATATCTAGAAAATATAAGATAGGAAATAGGTTTGGATGGTTTAGGCAAAAGTCTAAAATTTACACTTTTTTCAAAAAATACAAGGGGTCGGTACGAAAAAACACTAGGTCAACCTAGTCAATTAAGTAGGCTAGAAAATAAGTAGAATCCATAGTGCCAACCCATTAGGTATCAATTGACGCTATAAATTCTATAGGATGAAGACCTATTTTGGAGTTACGGGGTGGTCTAAAATGTCCAAAATGGAAACTTAACACTAGGGAAGAGAAGATAAGGGAGTTGACTCAGATTTTTAAGTTAACTAGGTGAAAAGATAGGAAAATTTTAGTCAAACTAATTTAACTAAAGGGATAGAATGATATGAAAAAGCATGAAAAATTCTGAAAGAGGGATAAAATAGCTTGAAATGACCAAGTAAGATCAAGAAGGACTGATAAGGCTAAAAGTAAACTAAATAAATAAAAAAGGAATTTAGACTTGTTTTTGCTTTAAAATGTAAAAGGAATGTACTAAATAATGTATTATGACTATAAATGACATGGAGGAGCTGATACATCCTTTATTGTTTCTTGGGTTTAGGGATAATGAAGATTTTGGAGACTTGTGGATATGTCATGGTTACCAAACTTGTTAGATAGGTTGTCAAATGGATATATGGCTAAACTAGGATCTATAGGTCTAGGTGAGATAATAGAGATGTGTTAGATCCCCCTCAGTGCTAACTTGTTAGTCATGTTCCTTTATTGTTGGGAATGATTAACTAACATCTTTAGATGGGATGTGGATGGGGATACAATATAGGTGGCTATCATGATAGAGGATGTCCATGCCATCTTGGGGATACTTATAGTAGGAGTGCAGTTGATTGTAGGGATACCAAATAGTTTAGAGGAGAAGAGAGCCTTATCCATGTGGGTTATAGGCTCAAAGATGATATTACTAAAGTGAGTATGTTTTATGTTTATAAATCATAGATTTTGGATATCCAAAAGGCTATGGTAGGCCTTTTGACATAGTAAGTGCTATGTCACAAGTTAAATGACAAGGTACCACTATTCATGGTAGCCTTAAGTAGGATGATCTTGGAGGAGTGTTATATAAATGACCAAGGCTCTATAATATAGGTCTAGCTATTATATTATATTTAAAATATGCTAGTCAGAGGTTAGAGGACCATGGGATCAATCATATTACTAACAATTTGGATATATGAGAGGTTTCCTATGTACCAACCAACTAAGTTACCCTATGTAGTCGATGATAAGTTACCTTGGGTATGGAGATGGAGGGAGGATAGGTAGCATAAACCATGCCCCAAATGCTAGTGATATAATTAGTGAGATGTACAAACATTATGTGGTAGCCATATTAGCATGTAGTAACTACATGGGCAAGTTGGGACATAGTTACACCAATGACAAAAAGGACAAAGGTGATTCGACACTATTTCTAGTAAAAAAAGCCACATAATATGGCATAGGTGATATGGAAGATGGGATTACCTCATATAGTGATATCAATATTGATGCTTGAGAAGTGGGATTGGCATGTGATGGATCCATGAGGGAGGAAAGGACTTACACCACTAGTAGTGAGGCTGACACTGAGGCTACATCAAGAACAACCATATACTAGTCAAGCATGATGAGGAGTTAAGCATAAGGATAGAAATGCAGAGGTAGAGATACCAGATGTAATACTGCTAGCTCCATAGTGATATGAGTAATGTATACTAAGGACAAGGCATCGATGGAGATAGGAGGTAGAGGAGATAGTTGAGAATATTACCATTCTAGATGACCCCATAGGTGAGCTAGAGGAGATGATAAAGAGACCACTCAGACACAGGTTGATACTAAACCAATCCATGAACATTTGGTTTGAGCTAAGGAGGTGTTAGGAGGTCTCACATTTGGGGAGACTATGTTAGGTGGTCACACAGATGGTGAGACCATAGTAGCTAAGACATAGATAGGTAAAAAGAGATGGTTAAATTATTTCTTATATTTTGTTTGGAAAGAAAGATAGTTATTATGAGATATAATAATGATCTAATATCCATCTAGTGTGATTTTATAGGTGTAGGTGAGGATGAGGAGGAAATATGGGGGTACCTAGTAAGGGGAGCACTCTATGATGTTCTAGATGAGACTCTGTAGCCATATGACCCCATAACACTAGGGAATCTGAGTGTACCATCTCCCTAGCTCAAGTGAGATGGTTCAAATTATCTAGAGAAGTAATGAGGTAGATATAAATGTAGAGGTAGGATACAACCACCAATAGTGATGGGTGTAATGGAGTTACAAGTATGGTAGGCTCTAGCAGATGATAGAGCTATGCATTTGAATATAATAACATAGATGACAAAGATCCAAACCCAACTAGTGGAGTCATATATAAGGGAAACACACCTATAGGGATAAGTAAAGGGATTGAGATATTGGATGACCTCCTTAAAATTTACCATTCAAAAGAGTCAGATCAAGACCTTAGTAGGCAACTTGGCTAAGCCATGAGATAAATAGGATGGGACTTGACCATAGAGCTAGAAAATTATATATGGTTGTATTTGTTGTATAAAACTAATGAGATATATATAGATCAATTTTTCATATTATTATTGGATGTGTATGTTATCATTATGATTGATTTTGGTTGTTTATTATGGTTAAGGTTATGGATGCTTAGGAAATATTTATTTCTAGCACATGTATTTAGATTTGGTTTATATTCTATAGGAAATATATGAGACGTGGTTTTTTTGTCTATCATTAGGAAAGACACATGCATGGTTAAAAAGAAATAGGAAAAAAGTATTTGGAAAAATATAATCAATCAAGAAAATGTACTACACACTATTTGAATCTAGGAAATGTGTAATAACAAGAAATTATTAAGTATAAAGAACCAAGAAATGGCAAAACAAGAAGGTAAAAAGGAATTTGTTTTTAAAAGAATATGATATATTTATTCACCAAATTAAAACAAGTAAAATCATACTAATATCATGTTGGGAAGTATGACAAACAAAGTAATAAAATATAAGGTATGTAAAAGGGCACAAATGGTATTAAAAAAATAATTAAGTTATTCAATCATATTAAATCATGCTAGGAAGTATGAAATAAAAATAAAATTATAAAAGATTGATCTTAAATTAATCATACTACTTCAAGCTGGGAAGTATGAAAAATTTAAGAAATGTTTGAAATTTTACATATACTTATAAAATAATAAGATAAATAGGTGAAATAAAAATGAATCATAAAACATATTAAATCAGTATGGGAAGCATGTAAAATGACATGTAAATTCATAATTAATTGAATCTTATCTCAAATTTGACACATGTAATTTAGATGGTGACTTGGGTATTGGAATTTTTTTTGAGGAGGGCCAGGTCCTATCCATAGTCTTATGATGCAACTCGATAAAGAGAACACCATTGGGGTGGACTAAATAGTAATATTAGGTGATCAAGGATGTGGGTAAATGGAAGGAAAATATGGTAATTTTTTAGGATGGTTGGGTCCCATTTGTGGTCTTATAAAGCAACTCACAAACGAAATCCCAAGGGGAGTGATTAGTATACAAGATAATATTTCTCAAGAGGAAATATAAGGGAAATAAGGAGTGAAGGGAGTGTAAAAATAAAGACTTAGGCATCTTATGAGAAGACCTTAGGAGGAAAGAGGAATACTAAGGACATGAGAAGACACTAAGTGACTAGTGGTCATCTATGTACAAAGGAACCCTGTTCGCTATAGACACCAAGTTCTATAGGAAAATAAGCATGCTACTAAGATCAACTCATGAAGGTATATTGGTACAATAAAATAAAAATAGACCTACCTTCCCACGATGTGTTTTCCACTCTTCAGGACCCCTTATAGAGCCGTTGATCTACTACAAAGATTGTGTAATTGTGTGAGAAAGTAGGTATCACTAAGAGATTTTTTTATTCTCCTCTTCTAATCTACTAGCCTACCACATCTCAAAATACCTTGGATCTACTGTGAGGTCAACTATGGAGTTTGAGATTTGACTAGAAGAAGGATATGTGCTATAAATCATGTCTTTTAGTGTGATTAGACTTTTAATATTAATTTTACCTTTTAATATCATTTCTTTTTATTTAAATGGCTTGGATTTTAACTTTATTTTAAAGGATTTTTAAAATTCCTCCTCCATATAGACTTGGAATGACCAATCATGAGAGAGATAGTGGTACACATGAATGAGTTATATGTTAAGGCTAAAGGAAGTTAAGTAACCAAATACAAATACTAACTAAGAAGCTTAGGATTTTCAATGAACTAACATGTGATTTCAATTCTCAACCATGTATATGCTTAGTTTGTGGAAAAAAGGAAGAATGAAAAAAGGAGATCCAGAGTGGACCGATGAAAGGAGATACTAATGAGATAGATTATTTGCTAACTGATCACATGGTAAAGGGATATAATAACCAAGGGGTATAGGGTAGGTATAACCAAATCACCATGACAAATTATTTATGAAAAATATGGATAAGAAATCAAAACAATCATAAAGATACAAGAAGACAGTTTTGAGAAAAAACATTGGAAAAAAGGGAAGGGAAAGAAATGATAAGCAAAACACAATCATATGCAAAATATAAATGATAAGCAAGATATAGTACAACAACGAAGAAATCATGATAGAAGATAAGTATAAATTTGACACAATGTCAAATGATATAATAGATAGAAATAATATTGGAGCACATGTCTAATATAATATAGATGTGAAATCACCATGCATGTGCTCATAAATACTAGTAAATTTATCCACACACATTATCTAATCCATCAGATAGGCCTCTATGAAGTTCTAATCAAATTGTTGCTAAGGTTAATCAATCTTGATTGAATGTTAGGAAAATACTTCTTTTCTAATCTCCTCAATTGAAAAATTAGGAATGCTCAAAGGATCATTCTAAGGAGGAAAATTAGGTAAAGGCTAGCTGGAGAATGCATGGGAGTAAGATCTATGGGAAGAGAAGGAATCATCTAGGAGAAGGATCCATAGGTGAAATAATCACATGTGAAGAAGGATCCATGAGTGAGGGAAGGTCCACAGGTGAAATAATTATAGTTGGAGACATAAAAGGTGGTGAAGGGACCACAAGAGGTGATGGAACCAATAGAGGTGGAGCCATAGGAGAATAAGGAGGAGCCTTATTAAGAGAATGACCTATGGTAAGAGTTGAAGAAGGTTTTGGAATGGCTATAAGATTATCTTTGAGATGTTATAGGATATGAAAATGATCATTATGATGGATGCCATAGAGATGACATAGACAATATAACTCACCATACTTGGAAAAATATTTAGGAAGTACCTTTAGGAGAGGTATGGATTTGTCTAATGATAGGGAACAAGGATTCAATGTATGAAGATATTTCCACAACTTATGAGAATGGGTGGAATAATGGTTATGTATCCCATGGAGGTAACAAATATGCTTGTGAGTGGTTTTGCACTCATAGAATGAGGTAAAACAAGCATGGAAGAATCTAGAGAGCACTCATCAGCCCATTTTATGGGTAAATGATCCATCTTAGGAAAAGGAAGAAAACCATCACCAAGGGAAGGTGATGATGAAAAAGGAATGGAACTAGGCTCAATAGGAGTAATATCATAAAAATAAGGGGTAGGCTCAATAATAGTTGGAGTAGAAATAAGATTAGCTATAACAAAAGTAGGACATGGATCAACTATAGCTAGCTCTATTAAGGGAGGAAATATATTTACAAAGGGTCTAAGGAGACTTTCACTAACATCAAGGATAAATTAGATACAAGATCCAGGTACCTAGAAAAATGGTAAGGCCAATCATATCATGATCCATAAGCATAGTCCTATATGGATCCTCAAAAATTGGAGGTGTTGGTGTTATCTCTGGCCTAAGATAAAGGGAGAAAATGCAAAAATCATAAACTATAAGTCAATTAAAGAAGAATGCTAATATATAATCTCAACATCATAGGTCTGGACAAGACCACCTAATAAGGGATCATCTAAGGAATAACCATCATCATAATCTAGCGTATGAAGATCAATGACATAGGTATGGATAATCTTGTTATCTAATTAAGCATGGTGAATCGAATGCCTAGTCTTGGTCAAGACTATGAGAATGCCATTATAAGGAGGTTTTCAAGAATGAGGCTATAAGAAAGTAGGAAGCTACAAGATGAGATGAGGTGAGAGATTGGAAGTTTTGATATTTAAGTTAATATCATTAGGCTCACCATCATTATAATCTCAAAGATTAGGAGGAATGTTACCAATGAGATTGTGATGCCCATTATAACTAGAAGTTAAATTAACAATAAAGTTGAGATGTTGAGACTTATGGAATGGAACACTTGGCAAAGGTTTAATAGTAGGCATCTTGGACACCACAATGTTGTAATTGTTTGAAATTATGAGGGTTAGTGTCACCTTGAATCTTATAAATGGCTCCATAATGAGAGAATTTAATGAATTGGTAGGTGGAAGAAGTGATATCTCTCATGAAATGACTCCAAAACTTACCAAGCAAGATGTTATGAGAAAGGGGGAGGTTGAAGATCATCACCTTCATGTAGATGGTGATAGGTGGGATGGTAATTGGAATTCACATGTAACCTAGAGGAGGTATTTTCCTTCTATTATATACTTGGTATGTGTTACATGTAGACTTAAGATTGAATTTAGAATACCCAAGAGTCTTAATGAAATCAAGGGAAACAACACAGGTGTTAGAACCCTCATCAATCAATGCATGGTTAACTTGAAAATCACCAATATGGATGATAATAAATAAGGGAGGTTCATCTACACAAAGTAAAATCTCATCAAGAATCATAGATGTGATTAAAAATTAAAAAAAAATAGAAGTGTTTAAAGTTTCATTAATGTTGATAGACATATCTTCACATTATTGTAAAATACTATCTTTGGAACTAAATAAAGGTGCCTCCAATCCTACTAAGGGAGGATGAGGGAAATTCATCTCAAATAAGAGCTACATGAGACAATTTATATGACATGGGGAAGTCCTCATAATCTCAATAAATGGAATTTGGGATGGGAGATTAGTGAGTTCTATAATGGGATCCCACTCATCATATCCCATAATAAGGTCATTAGATATGGGTGTGTAATGGTTAAGGAGATCCTTAGAAGGAGGAGGCAAAGTACATTGTATTTTTTGTTGATAAGAAGAAGGTTTAGAACAAGGTGGTAAATTATGTTGAGAGGATAAACTAGTTGGTTTAAGTTGATTTTGAGAAGGAAAAGAATAAGTGTTAGTAGAATCTTGATTATCATTATCATTAGAATATGATGGAAGAGTGATAGAAATAGAATGGGATGTGTTATCCAAGGGAGAATAAAAAATTGTATTATCAAAAGTGATAAGATCTTATTACCCCAACTCATTTAAATTAGTTGGAAAGAATATTGGATAACATGATATATCTTATGGGAAGGAAGTGTGTAGATAAGTTTGTAATCAATGAAATCCACTACCCTTTGCATATTAGTCATGATAACCACATTTTCATTGGAAGTTAGTTCAACAAGACTTTCTACATTATTGGTGGAAGGGGTGGGCTTGTCTTGATTATCTTAGATAGGTTGATGATTAGGTAAAGGATCTTTATTGATAGCCAAATGAGCATTTTATTGATTCAAGGCTTGAGTTTTGTCATTTGATTTATAGTCCTTGAAAGCAATCTCATAGGCTTGTTGATGCTTATGAATAATAGAATCATGATCAAAATTAGTTCCAAGAAAAAAATCCATATATAAATTATGAAGTTATCTACAAGTCTTATGAGAATGACCCCAATTAGTATGAAACCAACCAAACTTGTTAGGATCATACCAAGATTTTATAGGATGGTAGGGTCAAGTTATCATGGAAGAGGCTTAGGTAGAAACTTAGCAATATAGCTTAGGATAGAGGTTTGTGAACATTGATGTTATTGCATGAAGATAAATGAGGATTATTATATTATTGAGAAGAAGGATTTTGTTCCAAAGAAGGGTGAAGAATGATAGCTTGAACATTATGAATTGTGTCATAAGAATTAGTAACACCATCATTTGTGATATTGTAGTTTTTGTTCTTAAGTAATAAATGAGGACCCACAGAAGGTTGAGGTGGCTCAAATTGATGCATTAGGAAATATTATCTTTTATCTTGGTCAATATCCTCTTCCAATGTACAAGGAAAGAGAGTTCATACTCGATATTGAATTTTAGGAAAGAGAGAATTTATAAAGAGATGAAAAAGGTTGCCATCCATTATGTTATGTTCACATTTGTTTGAAAAAGTCTTCCATATCTTAACAAAATCTTGGGTAGTTTCAATCTCATGTTGTTAGTAATTGATGAAATGGGCTAAAGTGTTTTCAAGAAAATCAGTAGTTTTGAATTATTTAACTAAAGCATTTACTAATTCCTCCAAACTAGCAATATAATGATCTCTAAGTTGATTGTACCAACCCAAGGTATCACCTATGAGATTTTTATCTAGGATCTTGGTAGTGGCCAAGGTGTTTAATTTGATCCAATCCTTATAAATATTTCAAAATGTTTTGAGGTAAAGGGTAGGATTAGTTGACCTATTATAATAAAGTATAGGTGTTATACCTCCTATATTAATGTTGGAAATTTGAGTAGTGAGAGGTTCATTTTATAGATGCTTGATGGTTTTATTGATAAAAGGAGGTTGAGGAATTAGATTTCCTTGAGAATATAAAAGAGGAGGAGGGGGAACATTTTGGTTATGTGTTTCCAAATCCATTGGTTGTGGATGAGATTGAAGATTAAAAAGGTGGTTTTACATTATTATCATTTTATTTATGTTATGAGCTTAAAAGGTATTCATTTGATTGAGAGTTTACAATAAAAGTGGGAGTGTTTGATCAAAATTAGAAGAATTAGAATTGGTATTTGTGTGTTGGGTACCACTATTAGTCTTGGTATGAGTTTAAGAAGAATTGTGAGAATTTGGGGCACAAGTGGTAAAATTTGCTTGTGAAGAAAAAGATGGACTAGTGAATGGTTGAGAGGAAGAAGCAATAGAAGCATGGTTGCCTTGGGTATCAAAAAATTAAATAGTGGAAGGATTAAGGATATTGGACCTTATGAGAGGCCCAATATATGTAGAACCTACCATGTTAGTTGAGATACTAGGCATAGAGGTAGAATAGGTTAGAGAAGAAGATGCCATGGCATAAGAAGGAGTTGAAATTGAAGGAAGAAGTTGAGAACCAAAGAAAGTGGTATCTCTAAATCCCATATTTAATATAGGATTAGGTGTACGAGGCTCTTTTATTTGAACACTAATCATGAGGTTGGAAATGGTAAAAGGATCCTTTAATCTATGTTTAGTAAATTTGGAGATAAAGAAAATATTTTTGAGTGTATAATCTAACTCAGGTTGGTCTTCTAATCAGAAAATAGGATTATGAAATAAAGAGGTATGAGGAGGGGTCCTATAGTTAATTATGTGGGTGTCAATATGAACATTACTATCATCCAAAAGAGGAGCCCTGCTCTGTCTATGGGATACCCTATTAGGATTGGTAAAGTTCATCATGTCTATTGAATGCAACTCAACATCATTATCCAATAGAAAGTCCATGATGAAGGGAAAATATTAGAGATGAGAAATAAAAGGTCAAAGAGGTGACTAAAATTGTATATGGTTGATTGGGTCTATCTAGTATAGAAATAGGGACTATAAAACTATATAGGGTCGATTGGGTTGATCTAGTATAGTGTACAGAAGGTAGAATAGATATTGGGCTGATTGGATCAATCCAGTATAGTAAATAGGTATTTTAAGAATCCTAAAGACAAATTGAAAGATGAAAAAAGATAACTTTGCAAGTAATTAAAATCAATAAGTAATAAAAATAAATAGATAGTCAATTGGATTAACACTAGCTAATCTAATTAAAACATGCAAAGCAAAATCTTGTACTAACACTAGCTAATGCAAGCTCTTAAGCATACAATTAAACATAGAGAAAGAAAATAACTTGAAAATTAAAGCTAAATAATTTTTCACCTAATTTTTAATTAGATTATTAATATATGACTATAAATGTGATTGGAAGTTAGATATAAATAAGGTACTAGATAGAAATCTAAGGATGGTTTTAGGTAGTTTAGAATGAAAGGGACTATAGTGGAAATGGTACAAGCTTGGTATTGGGTCCTAGCCCCTCACTTCACAAATCATAGTGATAATGGTGTCAGGTGTTTAGCCAAAATATACCATTAACCACACTTTATACTTGACCAGAGCATCAAGTTGGCTTCCCCCTTGGTGATGAAATCCAAGTAGGTTGACCTAGGGTAGACAAAATGTTAAAGTGCTTATTTAGATTATGTGATTTGTCCATGTGTGCATAGAATATAAAGAGTGAGACTAAGTGTTTAATTAAAAATCCCCTAATTAGACTATGTACTATTCTAAACATGCAAGCAATAGGAAAAGAAATGTGTGAACTAATTACTAATAGATATGAGGTTAATTCCAATTTGAAACAAGGTATAGTGTGGACACTATATGCACAAAATATAGAATATGGTTATAGAATGAAACTTGCACTATGGAAGAAATTTTTGAAAATAAACTAGGTTAATAGTATCGATCTAATTATTTTAGATAACATAAAGAACATTGAACTAGGTTGGTAGTATCGATCCAATTAACTGTGTAAGGGTAGTTTTGAAGATTTTAAACTATGAAAGGAAAGATATAAAAGAAATGAACAAAGAGGTATAAAGGAACATTGGTGGATTAGAGATGTAATGAAAGAAGATTACTGATGAAGAACCTTGAAGTATGCTTTAAAAACCTACAAACTAGGTCGACATAATCAATCAATCTGTACAAGAACTTACTAAAAAAGTGATGAAACTATAAGGGGTCAATTGGGCTGACCTAGTAGGTTAAACTAGGCATCTAAAAGGCTAAAAACCTATAGCAGGTTGATTGGGTTGATCTAGTTGCCTACTCTTGAAAACTTAAGCATAAATAAAATTACTTGGGTCAATATAATCAATCTATTATGTCAAAATATATGTTAAAAATGATAATCAAAAGATTGACTAAAAAAATGAAAAAGTGAAATAAATCCTACAAAGGTTAGTTTCACATTGGGTTCACTAGAATGTAATATTATGGTGAAGCCAAACTAAATTTTAATACTAACAAGAACATAAACAAAAAAGTAAATATGAAGATAATCCAATCAGTGGTGGGATAAGATTCACATCGGGTTCACCAAAATGTATGTAATTTTAAATGCATCATGTTTATAAATTAATCCTAGCTCAGATAAAATAGAGCATACCTACACTTTTGATTGGGGATACACTTGTGAAGTGGGATCATTACCAATATGGGGATCTGCTAGACCCAATTAGGGGATCACTTGTATCACTTATCATAATGCATCATGTTAGGAAGGGTTATAAATATTAGAGTCTAACATAATCACACAACAACCCTAATGGACTCATAAGGTTTAAAACATTTAACTTATTCTAATAATAAGAAATTAAATCTAATCTAGTGGACACCAAAGCTTGTGGCACAAATTGGGGGTTATAAACAATAAAACAACTAAACTAAACATGTATTAGAAAAATATACTCATGTCAATATATATATATATATATAGAAACCTAAAACATGGGAGAAGAATACAAATGCATTATCTATCTACTCTTACAAAGGATAAATAAAGTTAGGAATACTTACCTTTGAAGATGAACCCACTGAGCCTCAATATCTCCCTCAACCAAGGTGCTTCACAAAATATTATAGTGGTATGTAATGATAACCAAGATAAATAAAATCTAAGGTACACAACCTATCTAAGCATCTAAAATACTTCTCCACAAGACAAGATCTATATCTCCAAAGAAATTATGGAACCCTAAGCTTTATTCCTCAAGTAGAATAGTCAATAATCAAATGTTCATTCACACTTCTTCGCTAATAACTCTTCTCTTATGAAATGGTTGGAAATTAACTTATATATATATATATATATATATATATATATATATATATATATATATATATATATATATATATATATGTATGTATGTATGTATGTATGTATGTATGCATAAATACATACATACATATATATATACATATATATATATATATATATATATATATACATACATATATATATACATATATATATATGTGTGTGTGTGTGTGTATATATATATACATACATACATACATACATACATATATATGTGTGTGTGTGTGTAGGTGGATATTTCCCTAAATCCTCCCAATAATGTTGGTTATATAAGGTTGACCTAGTCAAACCAATGTGTTTTTAAGGACAATTTACTAGGTTTAAGTTAGGTCGGCCAAAGGGCTAAAAAGCTAAAAAAGTAAACAATAGCCCTAAATTGTACTAGTCAACCTAGTCGACCCAATAAAATAAATTATCCAAAAGGGTGTTAAGAAAAAAAAGGAGGAATGGAAAGAGGAAAAGACTAAAATAGGTTGGACTAAGAAGAAAAACCTTAGGGTAAATGGTTTTAGGAGACAAGTGTGTAGATGGCAAGTGGTAAAAGGAATAAAAATATTATGAAGCACCATTGGTCTACCCACTACTTTCCTAGTGCACCCCTTGAGGCATGCACTTAGAGAGATTGAGAATCAATAGGTTCTTATAAAACATAACATGTTAGTAATCAATAAAAGTTTGAAAATATTGTGTATAGATCATACTCATGATTTTCTAACCCCGACACTCATCAAGGAAGAGATATGATATGTCTTCAAGAATAACAATTAGTTCTTGATCATTATGATGATGATCTTCCTCATCAATGATGGTGAAATTGAAATTATAAATATTTATATTATATGTATCTAAATGAAAATTAGACATAGGTTCAGATCTTATGGTAACCTTGGTGCCATATCTAGTTTTAAAATCCATGTATGATGAATTACATTATAATCAACCTCCAATATTGGTGGTGAGATATCTTGATAATAAAAGAGAAAAGTATGGTGGTAAATACACTAAAACCAAATATTGAGTAATATAGAAACTAGGACAAACATGAAGAGTAAGGATCAAACCTTTGATTAGACCCACGTTCTTAGTATGTAAACCATATAATTATAATATACCTTTAGTATTAGGCTCATACTTTAGGCCTAACTTATCAGCTATTTTTTTTGGAATCACCAAGCTTTTTGCCCTCACTATATATCACACAATTGTGTACTAGACAATATCCAATGATCATTTAAATATAAAAAGGAGGTGGTTTGCCATCTTTTATTGGATGCCCACTAGTGGGTGTAGAATTTTTTGTGAAAACTACACTTTCTCTTTTAGCTGATGTCTTTGCAAGGCAAAACTTTGATAATTCCTATTTAAGTATATATATTTGGATAGGAAGAGCCAATGTATCTAACATAATAATGGTTACATTCAACTTATTCATTTGGTCTACAATATTGATGCAAGAGTTTCTAACTCTTAGTTATTGTCTAGGATATATAATAATATTTTGGGGCTACATAATTTGGGAAATGAAAGTGCCCTTCACATTCTAAATATTATAAATTTATTTGGATTTATGATCTAAATTAACATCCCTTATTCCTTAAGACATATAATTCATAGTGGCTTCAATTTTACCCATCCCTTAGACATCATCAATTATTCTCCATTTAGACCTTATATTTTATACAATAGGAGTATCATTAGTTTTACTTGTACCTCCTAATTTATTGATTGCACAACACTCTCCATCTTTCCAATTAATCCATGTGAAATTGGATATATTTTTTTCTCCATTTTTAATAATTTTATTTGAAACTTTAACTTGTGTCAAAGATGGAATGGCTCCATTTTGTGCCATACAATCTTGAATAAACAATTCACTTTGACTAAAGGGTTGATTAGGGGGATGATCCCATTGATAATACCAATCATGCTATTAAACTAAGTTTTTTGAGTAGGTAATAAGGTTCTATAAGTGGATGAAGTATTAGGATTGTAACTAATATATGGTCTAATCTTCATAATTTACCCTTACCCTTGGTAATTGCCTTAAAAAGGTGACCTATTAGGTTGTTATGACTAATTAGGTTGGTATGGATCTTGATAAGTTACATGAGATTAGTTTGGATTCCTTTGATCCATTTATATAATATTATTCATAATGTTCTTAATAAATACTTCAACATTATTTGATTCACTTGGTTGACTAAGAGTAGCCAAATTATCGTTAGTCAGTGTAGGAATGGGAGAAAGAGTGGGAATATAAGGTTGTATATCAAGAAACAATGGAATGGAAGGCCTTGGGGATATCTTTCTATCCTATATGATATTAATTCCATATTTGATGGCAAGGTCATAGGCTTCTGATAGGGTATCTCCTCTCATGGATTTTATTATAACATCTATATCACTATTCTATTCCTTGAGATAGTAAAGGAACACATGATTTAGAGTGGGTTTCATAATAATTAGGATCCTATTCCATGTATTTTATATCCTATGATTTAAGTGTTTCATGAATTCTTATGGGGATCTCTTTATAGTAGTCAATTTCTTAGTTAGTGATGAATGGTCACTCTTATCTTCAAACCTATTACTCATTCTATCTCCCAATTCATCCCACCAGTTAGTGGAATTAGCAGCCAAAGTAATATACCAATCAAATGATTTGAACTTAAAGGATATTTCTAACAATGTAATGGCTAAATTATCTTGGGTTACAATATGGATACTAAAAAAGTTAGCCATATCTCTTATATGCTTAATACGTGTAATACTTATCTCTCCACTAAAGTATGGGATAGACTTGAGTGATTCTTTAGATAATTCATCATATTGTGAAAGGTTTAGAGGATACCCATCACTGAAGGGCATAAAAGGTAATTTTATACCCATATTTCTAACCTTGGGATATCTTGGAGTATATGGGAAATGAAGATTTCTTCTAGGTGTCTTAGTATAAGGAAGAGTATGTATAATCTCTTTCTCTTGACTAAAAATAAAGGTAATCCAAAAAAATCAATAGGAATACCTTTCCCCCTTGACCTTGTTGTCACCTTTGGCATGAAAAATAGGTTTCTAGTTTTTAACCAAGAGCTAATGACTTTTTAGAGTCTCCATATGTTGTATGATTGAGGTTGTTACACCTACAAATTTGCCAAGACCAACATCAATATTGGACAATCTTGTTCAAATTCAATCTCACCAGGCATGATATAACTATTGTCTATCTAATTTTCACCCATATTAAGGTTTTTCAATCCTTCCTAACTATATGATAGCATGAGAATAATCATAGGTTGTGGTTGACCTACTATGTGGATTGAACCTTTAGGTTGGTATATATCCCTTGATGCTTCACCCAAAAATTATAACAAACCTATCACACTTGAAAATAAAAGGGGTAGAAATGAACTAAATCTAGAAATCAAACATAGAGGTGATGCCCCAAATATATATTCCTCAACTTGCTATTGTTTTCACTATGAAAAGACAAGTTACAATCTCATTTTAATAATTTAAAAGTAGTTCTTACCACACTAGTGTTTATATATGAAGTCTATGGCTATTGTAATAACTAAGGTGATCAATCAATAGGCCTAAGAGTAAACACTAGTGATGTTTCAATACCTAAACTTAAAAAACCATGTGTTACACATCATATGACCTGTGAAAACGAAACTAACTTACATAGAGGCATAAAAAATAATGACAAATGCATGGAATCAATCTCACTATCACAAAACATTCCTCAAAAACTCACTCAAGATTACTATATTCAAGATGAAAATTATATAACTCATATTGAATTAATTTCAAAGGGAATTTTGTCTTAAAATTGTTAGGAATTTTCCATAACCAACTTGAGGATAAATTCAATGCCTCTCAAAGTTTCATTTATAGATGAATTGGAAGAAGAGAGAAGAATAGGACAAGAAGAGAAACTCATGAGATGCCCATTATGATCAGATTAGTTAAAAAATATATAAAGAGTGATACAAATCTTTCAAATAATGTGTTTTCATCTTCATTTTTATCATTATAAGACATGTGTTGGAGTAGTTCTTAATAGGGGTGACATAGGTGGTCTTTTTGGAAATTTTGATGATTTCTTGATCATAAATCCTTCTCAAAGAGTAACACATTTACCTCTTGAGGATATTTAATTTTGGAATCACAATCACTAAGATTAGGTGGGGTTGAATTAGTGTGAAAAATCTTATTTCAATTCCATATATCATTCATTAATCACTCGAACAAATCTAGAGCTATAGTAATGCATAATCAATCATTCATATGAGCATGAAGTAGGAATATAACACATGAACACAAAATATATGTGGGAAACTCTCATGGGGGGTAAAACCAACTAACACATATCTTTGACTAATATCATATAATAAATGAATCAAAATTTGTGTGAGGTACCAACCCCACAAGGAATACCAACCCCTCACTAGTCAATCACCAACTCAACTAGTCCCTTAGCAAACACCAACTTGCAAGGAGGCACCAATACCCTAGGTAAATTAGACCAAACTCAGCTACCTTGAACCTATGATCACCTTTGGGAACTTTTTTCTTACTTAAATGATGATCCCCTTCTTTTATTATTCAAACTCTTCTATCTATCTCAAACAACATATTATGCCTTCTCACTCAACAAGCCCTTTCCTTGGTAGAATTAGGTCCTATGACCTTGATCATCACCTATATAAACATTTTTATAATTTCATGACATGATCAATAAATATATATGATATTATTCAATCCCTCTACCTCGTTTCCAAATCTCTATATCCTTTGATCATATCCTCAATCTTCTAATTAGTCAAATTAGGCCCATTAGACCTTCTCTTTATACTTGATTATTTTTCTCACCCATATCTGTTGGCCAAAAAACTCTAAATAATTATAATATATTAGTGAACATGTTTCAAAATTGAAACACCCACTACATAGGTCGGTCACAACCCATAAGGACCAAAACCATCATTAAGCCTAATAGAAACTTGAAGTAATTAAACCTTCTCAAAGCACACATTTCACCTTGACCTCATTGAAATACCATGATCCTCCATAAATAGATGAAACACTTCATACATGATTCAATTACACACTTGATAATCTTACCTTAGGTTCCCACATCATTTATCTCATTTCATTCCTTGAACCATATAATTAAGTGTACTTGCAATTAGGCCTTCTCACTACCAACAAGTATATATTGAAAATATGATTCATACACTCAAATTTGACACATAACCCAAAAAAAAATCAAATTTATATAACCTTCATGATCTTATTTTCATAACTAAGTCCATTATATTTCATAATATAGGGCAACACTCAAAAGTACACAGTCTCCAAAAACCTAGTCAAGAGTCTTTGAATTTTCATATCTTCATAATAGTTTATACTAAATAAAAATACATAAAAAATAACTTATGAGATATATATAAAAACTTCATTTTCATTTTATTTTTCAAATATTTTCAAAAATATTTAGGAACATCATTCTTACTCATACATAGAAAACTACCTGTAGCTCCACTCCAAAAACATAGTCATGAAAACCAAGTCTTAAAACACCTATGGGAACACTTTTATTAAATTAAAATGAGTTTATATGATACTTAATAATCATTATAAAATATTTAAATAGATATATTACAATGCTAAATATTAATAATGGTCTTATAGACCAATCTCATGTCTTCACCCTACAGAGACTTCACTATGTTAGATAGGTCACTTTGAGAACAACCTTTTACTTGTATATGAGCACCTTAAAAACTTAAAATAAAAGGTTATATGATATATAGGTATTTAAAAATAACCCCATGCATTTGTATCTATCCCTAATCCACTACAACCCATCCTTAATCTCATTTTCACTTTTGCCTAGTTTTTTCACTATCTTCCTCGTTAGACCTATTTAGAAATAGGTCAAATGTCATGATAATTTTATGATATTTAAGGTATTAAAAGTGATCATAAAATTACATGGGAAAAAAACTACAAATCTCACACATTATCCTCTAACCATTCTCATGCTTGACCTCGTCAACCTTTCTTGAAACAACAAAAATCCAATAAATAAGGGGCTTCTTATAGCTTCCACTTACTCTTATAATAGACCAATACAACATAGATAAACCTAGGATATTCCTATAAATTTTAAAATCATTAAAAAACGTCATTAAATCCATTGTGATCCATTTTCAACAAGATCTTTCCTTTCAGGTCATTATGAGGGTTTAGACTGCCTTCCATTCTTAACTATCATTCATAAAGGATTTCATCTCAACTCCAAAAATAATGATAGGAAATTAAAGATAGGATTCTTACTAAACTAACATGATATTATTGTATCCTCATGAAAATTTTTCAAATGGAAACAAGCATAATAAAATTCTTCTTGGGTATGTAATACCTTAGTCTATGTACCCAAAAAACATCAACACTAATTATCATGATTTGTCTTATAGGATATGACCTCAGACTTCATTAAAAAAAATTAAAAAACCCATCATATCTTTGAAAATTATCTCATGAGAGTTGGTACCTTAAAAATTGATCTTAACCCTAAATTACACCATACCAGGTCTCTTTGCACATTAGTCCTTGAACTGTCAGTCATACATAGACCTTGAACATGCATTGAAACTTCTTGAAATATTATCACAACCTAATTATCATATAATAAATCCTCATACCAAGTTCACATAATAAAAACCTTCTTCACATAAGTATCATTCTACTGACTTCATCATGTTACTAGGCTTTTGCCTTCTCACTAGGTCTCTCAAGTATATGGCTCATGAAATCAACATAAAGAATAATAAACATAACTCATAATGACATAAATTACACTTTCATGACAAATAATAATGACATAAATGACACTTTAATGACATAAATGACAACTTAATGCACACCTTAGAACATATTCTCAACAATCTCCCCCTTTGTCATTAATGGTAACCACTCATTGATGGCAATCATTAAAATAAGCTTCTCTTACTGGGATGTATCTCCCCTATATAGATCAATCTTCCCCTTTGAAATTAATTAAAAGTAACTACCTAATACAAAACTCAATTAACATTAATGAAATATCATATCAAAAATTTCCCCTATCTCATTGCATACCTCAAACATCTCATCCTTGACAAACTGATATGACTCCCCCTTTGACCTCACGAATTATGCACTTATTTCCTAATTTTATATCTAAAACACATCCTTAATATCTCCCCATAAGCATTTTGATTTTCTTAGTGACTTTTAGGAGTAGGAATCACACCTAATTCTTATCTCATATGTTCAAAAGTGGCCTTTCAAAGAGGCTTATTCAAGATATCTATAATCTAATCCTTGGTAGACATAAATTTAAGAATAATACTTTGTTCACTCACCTATTATATTAATAAATTATATTTTATAGTAATTTTTTGGTCCTTTAGTGTATGATATGATTCTTTGAAACACTTATGGCACTAGTATTATCATAAAAAATAGGACTATGCCCATCAAAATCCACCTTATAGTCTCTTAAGGTTTATCTCATCCAAAACACCTAAGTACAACATGAAGCTAGTAAAATGTACTCAAATTCACAAGTATATAAATCCACTGATGTTTAATTATTTCTTATCCATGATAATATGCACTTACCTAATAATAAGGCTCTTCCACTAGTGTTCTTTCTATCATCTAGACTCCTAGCCCAATTTGCATTTGTATAGGCTACTAGATCAAACTTCTTACTCCATGGGTACCATAATCTATAATCCATATTTCCTATGAGATACCTAAGTATCCTATTGACTACTTTTAGATTAATTTACTTAGTATATACTTTAAATATTCCCACAAGACCTATTGATTGCATGATGGCAATTCTAGAGGCACTAGTATATAATAAACTCCCAATAATTGATCTATATTTTGTCTAATTGACTCTTAAATATTCATCCTCCTTGATTAGATTAAATCCTAAAACAATAGGTGTACTTATAGCTTTGAAATCTTCCATTTAAAACTTCTTTAACATATATTTTATATACTTGACCTATGAAATGAACATACTTTTTTTAGATTAAATGATTTGAATTCCAATAAATAAGGATAGTTCTCCAAGCATAGACATTTTAAATTATGACTCCATCAAATCTTCAAAGGCCTTATTTATGTTCTCATTATTTCCAACAAATATGATATCATATATATAGACCACCACTATCAACTAATGGTCATTTTTAGTCTTGATATATAGGTTACTATTTACAACTCCTCTCTTAAAACCTTGGTCATACTTGTCTAGTCTAGCATAACAAGCTCTAGGGGCTTGTTTTAGACCATAGAGGGCATTTTTCAACCTTTATACATAGTCCTTGTTATCATTCAATAGTAAACTCCTAGGTTTCTCAATGTATACTTATTCCAAGTTCCCATTTATGAAAGTTGACTTGACATCCATCTAGTATATCTTGAATCCTTTTGAACCTACATAGGTAATAATCATCCTAATAAACTTTAAGCTTGATATAAGAGTAAAGGTTTCCTCAAAGTATACTCCTTATACTTTATAATATACTTTTCATACTAATCTATCCTTGTTTTTGGTGACTTCTCCATTCTCATTCAACTTGTTTCTAAATACCCATTTTGTACCAATGATATTTTTTTCTTTAGGTCTAAGTACTAACTCCCAAGTCTCTTTCCTCTTAATTTTATTTAACTCCTCATTAAAGGAGTCTATCCAAAACTTATATTCCATGATTCTACATATCTTTTAGGTTCAAATTTGGATATTAATGTAGTATTCTCTTTATTAACATCACTCATCATTATTCTACTTGTTTGTATACCCATAATTTTGTTTCTAATCATCTGAGATTTAGGATGATGCTTTTAAACCCACCTAGAAGGACCATTTGAGTCATTTATCTCAGTTTATTATTCATCCTCATCTATCTTTGTTGCTTCTTGATCATTCTTTGACTGAGAATATGATTTCTTTACATCATCAACCTTTACATTTATGCTCTTCACTATCTTTTACAACCTCTTTTTGTAACATATATAGGCAAAACTTACTAATTAATATCTCAAGAAAATACCTTCATCAGACCTTGAATAAAAATTCCCTAAGTTCTCATCATCTCTCTTGATATAAAATTTACTCCCAAATACCTTACAATGTTTAACACTTTTAGGTCTGCCATTCCATAATGCATATGGAGTCTTATCACCATTGATCTTAATATGTCCTCTATTAAAGGTGTAAACTTTAGTAACCATAGCTTCTCTCTAATATATATCAATTTTTTTGATTCATTTAACATGGTCCTAACCATTTCTTGAACTTCTCTATTCTTTCTCTCAACCACCCAATTCTGTTGAGGTGTTCTAAAAGTTGAGAACTATCTTCTTATTCCATTGACCTTGAAAAACTAATAAAACTCATTTGACCAAAACATCATCCTTTTTTAGACCTAAGACACTTTATCTTTACATTAATATCATTTTCAACCAAAGCTTAGAAATTTTTGAACTTACCTAGAGCTTCTAACTTCTCTTTCAAGAATACTACCCAAGTCATTATTATGAAGTCATCTATAAGAGACATGAAGTAGATGTCACCTTGAATACTTTTAATCCTTTTATGAATGCATAGATCATTATGAATTAGTTATAAAGGTCTAGTAGTATACTATTCCTTATATTTGAATCTTCTCCTAGTCTACTTACCATGTTGACATGCCTTATAAAGAGCATATGTTGGTTTAGAAAATTTGGGAATATTCTTCATATATCCTTTAGATATGATATTAAATATATTGTTAAAGGTCATATGAATTAACTTCCTATGACATATCCAAATTTCATCTACCTTACTCATAAATCACTTTTATTTTGTGATCTCATTCAATACATATAAATTGTTCTTAGTTATGTTGCCTTTGACAGTCAACCTTCATAATTTTTCTCTCCATATCTCACATCATTTTTCATTAAAATTTATAGTATGTCCTTGTGTGCACATTTGACTTACACTCAATAGGTTGTCTTTCAATCCATCTACACACAATACATTACCTACCTCAATAAATCTGACTTACTCAATAGGTTGTGAACTTTTATTATTAGATGTGTTATCTCCAAACCTCACTAAACTGATGGAATTCTTATTAAAAATTATGAATTTTTTCTTATCTCATGTCATGTGAATTAAGCAACTAATATCTATGTACCACTTCAAATCTTCATTATGAGTATGAAAGGTAGTTTGGGCTATCATAGATTATTATCCTCTATATTCTTACTTCTCTTTCATCTTACCTATAAGGTCTACTTTATTGATACATTATTTAGTATTATGATTAAATGTTTTTTTAACATGACTAGTTTTCCTTATAGATATTATCTTTTACTCTCTTGCTTTATTTATAGTTATAACATAGGATTCTACTTCTCCATATATAGTCAATAGCTATATGTCTAACTTTACCAAAAGAGAAATAATAATCAATGAAATAATCCACATAATGTGATTATCTAACCTTATTTATCTTTTAATGATCATTAGATGATACACCACTACATTTAATATCCTTTCACTAAGTAAAACCCTTATTGGCTTGTTGATGATTTATTTTAGACTTGATCACTTCTGCATAGGTCTTAATTCTACCATATTTATCACTCCTTAACTGATCAATGATTTTTTGAAACTAACTCTACTTAAACTCCCTTTTTTCTTATTTTAAGCCAAGACCTATCATATCATAAAGGATCTTTGACTATCAAAAATATTGTTAAGATTTCCAGTACTCTCCTAGAATTTATGTCTTTATATTGATTGCATATTTATCAAATTATGCCTCTAAATTCTTTAATTTCATTATAAGTTGGGTGAATTATTCAATATTATTATTATATTTTTAACAAGATTCACAAGTTATTTCAGTAATTATAAAAAAGATCCTCATTATAATCATAAAAAACACTTTCATTATCAAAATCCATACTTGTACTCCAAAGATATCCCTTAGATTGTTAAGAATACATAAGGGACCTTGCTCTGAGACTAATTTTTGGAAGCATAATAACTAGGGAGTGAATAAATTTTAAAAATCTTATTTAAATTCCATATATCATTCATTAATCATTCAAACAAATATAAAGATATAACAATTCATAATCAATCATTCATATGAACATGAAGTAGGGACATAACAGATGAACATAAGATCTATGTGGGAAAAAATCATTGGGGATAAAACCCATTCAAAAATATACTTGATTATATTCTTATAAGTAATGAATCAAAATGTTAGTGAGGCACCAAGCCCTCACTAGTTAAGCACCAACTCAATTACTCCTTTAACAAGCACCAAATTACAAGGAGGTACCATCCGCCTAGGTCACTTAGGACGAAATTAGATAAATTGAACATATGATAAAATTTGGACACATTTTTATCACTTAAATTATGATTATCCCCTTATCTTATTCTTAAAACTCTTCTATCTCTCTCGAATAGCCTATTAGGACTTCTCACTCAACTAGCCCTTTCCTTAGTAGAATTAGGTCTTATGACCTTGATCATCACCTATATAAGCACTATTATAATTTAGTGACATGATCAATACATATTTTTTATATTATTCAATCCCTCTACCTAATTTACAAACCTTTATATCCTTTTCTCATGATGTTAATCTTCTAACTAGTCAAATTAGGCCTATTAGACCTTCTTTTTATACTTGACTCTTGCTCTCACCCATCTTGGTCAAATAATAGATATACATACTTGGATCACATTTTTAATAATCAATAAACAATTTTCACAAGTGAAAAATTCACTACATATGTTTGTCACCACCAATAAGGACCAAAACTACCATTAGGCCTATTAGACACCTAATGCAATTAGACCTTCTCAAAGCACATGTTTTACCTTGACCATCTTAGAACACCATGTACATCTAAAAAAATATGAAAAACTTAAAAAATGATGCAATTAGATACCTGATAAGATAACCCTATGTTACCAACACTATTTATCTCATTTCACTCCTTGAACCACATAATTAGGTCTATTCACAATTAGGCCTTCTCACTACCAAAAAATCTATCTTGCAAATCTGATGTGTATGCTCAAATTTGACACATAACACAAATAAAAAATAAAATGTTTATAAATTAAATGATCTTAATTTCATCAAAAATTATATTATATTACACAATATAGGGTAAAACACCTCAAACTAATCATCTTCATATACTAACTTAGAACTGCACACAAGCTCAAAAAACCTAGTCAAGAGTCTTTGACTTTTCACACCTTCATATGAGTTTATCATGAATATAAATACAATAAAAGTAAAATTTGAGAAATATATAAAAAATTAATTTTAATTTTAATCTTAAAATCTATGCAAAATTTGTCAGGAACATCATTCTCACTCATACACAAAAAACTGCCTATGGCTCTAAAAACACAGTCAAGAAGACCAAGTCTTAGAACATATGTGGGAATAATTTTATGAAATTAAAATAGGTTTATATTATAATTAATAATAATTATAATATGTGTGTGTGTGTGTGTGTGTGTATTACAATTTTAAATATCAATATTGGTCTTACAAACCAATCTCATGTCTTCACCCTACACATACTTCACTATGTCAGATACGTCACATTGAGAACAAATTTTTACTTGTCTATGTGCATGTTAAAAACATATAATCAAAGGAGATATGAGATATAATTATTTAAAAATAATCCCATGTATTTTTATCCATCTTTAATCCATTTCAACCCATCTCTAATTTTATTCTCACTTTTGCCTCGTTTTCTCATTGTCTTCCTCATTAGGCCTATTTAGAAATAGGTCAAATTCAATGACCAATTTATAAGATTTAATGTATAAAACATAATAAAAAAATTATATGGGGAAATATTAAATGTATCACACATCATCCTCCAATAATTTTCATGATTTAACATAGTAAACCTTGCTTGTAACATCAAAAATCCAAAAAACAAAGGGTTTTATATAGCTTTTACTTATTCTTAAGGCATACCAATGATACTTGTAGAAACCTAGGAGAGTCATATAATTTTTAATATCATAAAACTAGGTCATTAAATCCATTCTGAGCCATTTCCATAAAGATATTTCCTATCAGGTCATTATGAGGGTTTTAAGAGGGTTTAGACTGCCTTCCATTCTTAGCAATCATTCATAAAGGATTTCCTCTCAAATCCAAAAACAATTCCAATAAATTTAAGATAGGACCTTTCCTAAAATAAAATGAGATAATTTTATCCTCATGTTAATGTTGCATGTTCTAGTGATCATAACAAAATTCTTCTTGGGTATGTAATACCTTATTCTATATACATAGAAAACCTCAACACCAATTTTCATGATTTTTACTTTAGGATATGACATAAAACTTGGTGAAAAAACTTTAAACAACATATAACACCTATAAAAATTATCTCATAAAATTTTGTATCTTGGAAACTAATCTTGAACCCTAAATATGCCACACTAGGTCTCTTTGCATATGAGGCCTTGAACTATCAGTCATACTTAGACCTTAAACACACCTCAAAACTTATTTCACTTTTGTAAACACATAATTATGATTTCATAATACCTTATACCAATATCACATACTACCAACCTTATTCACACAATTTTCCTATTGCTCATGTCATCATGCTACTAGGCTATGCCTTCTTACTAGTTCTCTTAAGTATATGGCTCATGAACTCAACTTAAATAATAATAAATAAAACTTAGAATGACATAAATGAAAAATTAATTCATAAATTACAACATATTATTAATACTTATAAGTTCCTCAATTGACATTTTTTACCCTTGAAGATTCCATATGCCAACCTTGATCTCTTGTGATGCTTCTTCTTCTTTGTGAGATTAGTATTGAACTTCATGATTATTTCTCCTCTTTTTGATCAAGGCATAACTTATATATTAAGGTATGGTTTTTTTACACAATATTAATTTATTATAGCTTTTTTATTCAATGAATATTCTATTTTAAGTCTTAAGGCTTTAAAAATTTAATGAAATTCATCTTGTATCTAGTTTATGTTTTAGCTAGTCAATGGAGTAGAGATAGAGCTTCTTTGACATAGATATTACAAATATCCTTGAGGGATAAATTTGATAATTTTATTTGAATCATGACTCAAATATTTTTTTGGATGATTTTTATATTCTTTCTAAGGTGTTATGATACACTTTTAGTTCTCTAGACCTTGAGATAGGCATGCACTTGGTTTTACTGAAGCCATATAGGTCACCCTTATTCATTTAGGCATGTTTGGAAAGTTTTAGAATGAAAAAATATTATGAAACATTACTAATTGACTTTAATATTATATAAACACCTTTATATTGGCTCATATAACCTTTGAAACTATTTAGGAGAGTTCATCTAGCTCAAAACCTTGAAAACCAGTTCAAGAAAGAAATTTTTAGGCCAATTTATGCACATATCCATCTCAAACATGATAAAATTATACTCATTAATATTATTTTGAGAGACATTAAGGTCATAAATTTATTTCTAGTGCACTTCAATCCATCTTGATTGATTAAAAGTCTTCTTTCTTACATTAGGTCACATTCAAGGTTTAAGGAGGGTTTTAGAAAACTTGGAGTTTTAAGGATGATTCATAAGGTTGAGAGACATAACACATTAAAAAATTCAAATGGTATTAATTATACAAACCCATTATTATTTCATGATAGCCTTAGTATCTCATGCATCTCCTTGTGTGATTTCTTATGTACTAAAAATTGACTTTCCTAGTCATACCAAATGACTGTGTAGTCAAAGAAGGTGATTTGGAAAGAAAATGATTCAAATCATTTGGTTTGGATTTTAAAATCATTTTTAGGATATTTTAAACATATTATGAGTTATTCCCATGGTTATATTAGTGAATTTACCATTTAAACCATTGGAATCTACCTTAAGCCCTATGTAAGGGTCTATACATAGTCCTACTCAGTTGACCATAATAGGACTTTAACCATACTCTCCTTATTATCAATGGTTCTAAGCTTCATGGATTTATTATAAAAACTATCACTCATAACTTTTCACTCCTTAATTGACCAAACACTCAAGATCATGCAAGTTTTCTTCATACTTCACACATAGGTTTGTATGTGACCATTTAGGCCTCATTAACCCCTCTTACCCTTTCATTTATTTAAATTTAGGATTAAAATTAATGTAAATATTTAATTCTCATTTACCTCATCTTCAACTCACCTAAAACCTAGTTGTAGGTGCTTACCAGGTCTGCCTAACTGTAGGTTTGCCAACTTGAAATACAAGGCCTATACGAACTTCTTGATATATTTTGGACTCTTAAATATCTCACTCACATATAATTTTCTATTATATATATATATATATATTTATAAAATTTAAAATATATATTACCAACATGATTTTTGACCCTACTACCTACTATGGGCCTGTAGGTGGCCATTTGGGAAAAAGTCTTGATTCTTCCTTATTTGGTATTCTTCAAGTTCAATTAAACAATGATGAAAATATAGATCAAGGTGGTTCATTAGTTTTTAGGTATATTCTTCTTTAAAGTGTGTTAAAATAACCTAGAGCTACTCTTGAAACTCTTCATTGTCTTCATCATAGGCTCACACAACCATCTTTACTTACACAATCCTCTTTGAGTGCAAGATGAACTAAGAGGTGATATTACATAGGCCAAATATGGTAATTGAATAACCTTAAAAATACATTAATAAAGTGAGTTTGAATACCAACAAATTTGTATGGGTGTCACTCTCTTATAGAAGCATGATTGTATTTGTTAGTACTCCCTGGTGTTGCCTTGAGCCTCATTTACTCACCATGACCTTAAAAAGATTGAATCATAAATATTATAGAGACTAATTAAAATAATGGTAATACACTAACATGTTATCTATATATCATTTTTATTATTATAAACAAGCTTTTAACACCAATGGTGACCTACAAGTTTGTAGCCCTTTAGGTTCACAAACTCTCTTTGGATTAGAATTAAAGAAGAAAAACTCTTAAAAATTAGTCTATAAGGATTATCAGCCATGATTATGGATTTTTATATTTTTTAAACATTACATTTTACATTAAATAATTTCAGATTATGAGAATAAAAACTCTGTTTGACAAGATCTCTCTTGGCCATGTCTGTAACTTCACATAGTCTAGATGTATATGCAAGCTCTCTATCTATGTTGAAGACCATGAATCTATTGGTACCTAAATATATATAAAATATATTAAATGGATTAAATAAACTATTTATCATCTCATTTCAACATAATAATGCATTTAAAACACCTCATAGATCTTGTAATTTGACTGTCTTGAGCCAACTAGCAAAACAAGACTATTTAACGTTGAACCAAACATGAACATGAATACAAATGAAATAATATGATATTTTAGGGGTAAAATAGTGTTTAATATACCATTAAAAATCATTATCATACATTCATTTTACTTCAAAACTTGGCACTTGAAGAAAACTGACCCTAGAGGGGTTTTGAATCCTTTTTATGTTCTTTAACATCTTAATGAATGTTCATAAAGTTAAGGAGTATAACCAATCAATAAATTCAAAAAAGTGGAAAGGAATTAGGGTCCCATACTATTTCCAAGATATCAGACCTCAAATTTCTCTCTCCTTAGAATTGTAAGTGAAAATTGGTTGACTATTTTGAGCTACCAAGAAACTCGACGGAGAAATAGGGTGGGTTTTTGTATTTTTTTCACTATACAACTCCACTTTTTATAAGGATTTAGATCTAAGAATACCATGGATACCTATTTAAGATTTATTACATTTTCATTAAACATAAATCCACTATAAAATCTTCTAAAATCTTATTTTCTTTAATAATCTGATTATTCTACCCTTTGGAACTGTTAGAGATGATGAACCAAGTGACTCTTCAGCTTCCCCTAAATTACATGGGGATGGAGGAGTGTGTAAAAATGATTCCTAGATATTTTTGGCTATAAATCTTATAATAAATCATCTTTTAACCATTGGAAATGAGAAATGGTAGTTATAAAAAGACTTCTAATGTTATAAACTAGTTATATAAGACCTTGGCGAAGATGTACAGACATATACAAGCATGATGTCATCATTTGATGTTAGGTGGATTAAAAATGACCTCTATCCAAGAACTAAAACTTCACATTTTATATTTTCTAGTAATTTTCATCTCAACGTTGGAATTAACAATAAAACCAAAGTAATAAAATACATTAATCTTGTTAGCATTACATTAAACTCACTAAGTTGATTTAAAAATAATGTGATCAATTTACTAGTTTTACTTCATTTATCAATTTGATTAGCATTAAATTGTATTTTTTCCTTTAAGGTTTACCACCTTATCTCCTTGAGAATGATTCCTCATGGTATTAACTTCAAATTAACCTTAGCTTTGTCAAACTTACCTTAAACAATGATAAACACATAATAAAGGCTTATAAAGACTAATTCTTTGATGACAAGACCAAGTGACTTAACTCAACTACCAAATAGACCATCCTAAATGAAATTATAACCTACCAAGGAAGACACACAACCTATAATCATAGATCATTAATGACCAATAAAATACCTTCATAATGGCTATCAAAAAATTTAAGGTCAGATAAATCAAAGTTTTGAATGAGTCCCATTCATGATAGCCAAATTTTGCCTAGCATTAAGTGAAGGCAAAAAGTAGTCAATATATCTTGGGATCAAGGAGATAGCTACTCATAAGGTGAAAATCCAATCATCTTTAAGTCAAGAAGTTACCAACCTCAAATCTATTTTCAACAAGTAAAAATACACAAAAGATAAAACACATGGATCATAAAGATAGGACATATCAGGAATAAAACCATTAATATATATTATATAATCAGTCAAAGGAGGACTTATGTAACCTACCATGATGTAAAACATGAGATACCTACCCCTTTCTCCATCATGAATAATGTGACCTTTCAAGACATCAAAAGTCTTGCACAACAATCCTCATTATCAGAGTAAGTAAAATTTTTAGTTGATAGAACTATCATGGAGGAATATCTCAACTCCAAAATCCCACACATAATGGTAGGAAATACTATGGGGTGACTAACACATAACCATATAGAATAATCAAATAAAATAATTAATCCAATTGATCTTAATCCATTTGACACTATAGTCAATAAATAATCACACAAGATTCATTTAGTTAGTAAGTAAAATAGTCAAGTCATAAAATACCTGCCCAATGATCCATGTCCTTTCATGGATCTTTTCTAAACATTTTTACTACCTGAGTCTCTCCCTCTCTAGGATCTCTATTTATTTCCCTTATCTTATTCCTTTTTTTTCGTGGTGGCTAAAAAAATTCAAAATTCTCAAATTATTTTCTTAGAGATCCTCCCTCCTCAAATAGGCATTCTCTTCTCCTTACAACCCAATTATAACATGTAATGTGTCTATTATTCCCTTGGATAAATTAACCACTTCTACTAGCCATCCCATGCCTTCTTCATGGGGGTGTGTTTTCTTATATGATGGTACATGGTGGTTTAAGCATAGTCCTATGATTTCTTATAATATAAACCTAATAATTCTCATCGGTTCAAGGCAGTGACCAGTTAATGGATAGACCTAGAACCTACCAATAGATAATGTATACATTCGTCTACTTCATCTTATGTATTAAATATGACAAGCACAAAGGTGGTTCACCTAACCCAATAGAGATTAAACCCACTATGTCATGCATTAAGTTTTAATGGAAAGTCTAAATGGTATAGGGCATTCCACTTAGATCAATTAAGGTTTAGACAAGATATGGGTCAAAAATAAGATCACACATGATGAAACTATGCTTGGCATAGTCCTTTTTCCTTCATTGGTAATGACTTATTCCTACACACTTATTGTACCCATGAATTTTTCTATCATAATAGCCACAAATTTAAATTATAGTATGCTATATAATTTTATTAAATGAATGTAATTAGCTTACCAAATAATTCACATAGTCATGAAGTGATATTATTATAACACCTAATACATATGTAATTTTAATTACAACCTAAGGTAATAATTTAATCATTTCTAAACCAAAATTTACCATGTGAATAATCATCTTACCTTCATAATCAACACCACTAAGGGAGTCTAACCATTGGTCTAACATAGTCACATTGTTTTCTCATGAGGATTCTTACTTTCTCCCCACTTAAAAGGGCATAGTCCTCAATGTTGGATTTCTTTTGTCATCCAATATAGTTTATAAATACTTTGGAAATCATCTTAAAGTACATGTATTCCACCCCATGTAGGCACCTAAGGTGAGCATTTCATTGTATCACTAAAGGAAACTCTCAATTGTGGATGCTAACTACTACCTAAAACCAATGGTTTTATTCCTCTATATTTCCAACAGCCCTTGAGTTTATTCAAAGTTTATTTATACTAAATCATCAATAATTTTGATACCAATTATCTTAGTATATTTATGATGGTGTGACATAATCACTTTAGACATTTAGCATAAGTCATGAATTCTATTTTTAGGATGTAAGCATTTGTTCTAGTTGATCTAGGCTTATTATTCACATAATTTTACTATCAATGGTCATGGGAGAGTTGAACATACTACCATCATGACCATCATAGGAGGACTTCAACCACTTCCATCATGATGTATAGGTAAGGGTGAAATAACATTTCACCATGCCTGACACATAATAACTTTACCATACTACTTTAAAGACAATCATGGGAGGATGAAACCACCTTTCACTATGCCTATCATAAGAGGAATTTGATATGCTACCATCATGGCATTAATGGGAGGATCAAATAACCTTCCACCATTACCATCATAGGAGGAATTTTATATGCTACCATCATGACATTCTTGGGAGGATAAAATAACCTTACACCATACACAACATAGGAAGACTTAGATATTCTATCATAATTACATTTAAGGGAAGATCAAATGACCTTCCATCATGTCTAATATAGGACTTTGATATGCTCTCAATATGAAGATGTTTCTCACATACCACCATCCCTCAGTTTCACAACAACATATAATAATATGCACATAATAACATAAGCACTTCATATGAATAAGGGGGAACAACTTCTCCATTTCCAATAATTTTATTTCAAGACCGCTAGTAGCTTTTTAGCATAACATGAATTTCATACGACTAACTCATAAGGACACTCTAATTATGGATCATAAAAATTAAAACTTTATTTTATCAAAATATCTCTAATTTAGAGATGAATTTGGTCCAATTTTATACCCAATCCTCTATTTATTCAAGGCTATATTTCCACATTGTATTTCACTAATTACATTAGATGTTGGTGGAATTTAAATTAATTTAAGAAATAGGTGATTAATTATGATATAAATCATCTTTCAAAACACATCTATCTCAATCCATTTATACTCACAATTTCTCTACCATAAGCATGAGAGTTCAATCACTATTTGAATATGCAATTTATTCTTAGATAAGAGTAATGGTTTTTAATCATAAAAAAAACTATCCTACTAAAATAGGCATTGATATTTGGTCATACTATTAAGATATCATATATAATTATTAGAAACACATATAAAATTATTGAATTGACATAGATAGTGACATATAAAACATAACGGATCTTCTAAATAAGTAGAGCATCTGGAAATGCCTCTCGTCTCACCAATTTTGATGAAAAATAATACAAGAATGGGACTATCTCCCTTTTCCATTACCATGCCATTCTTGAAATATTTTAAGGAACCTTATACCATTCCATTTAACATACGTAAGCTCTTAGGATCTTGGTCTACTAACCAAGATATAATGTGAAAATCAATATATGGGAGGCTCTCTGAACATCGATCCACTAGCCAATAGAATTATGTGTAGATTAGTATATATGTGGCCCTTAAGACATAGGTATATTAGTTAAGAATAAAAAAAGAATGTAACTAAATAAAATACATTTACCTATTAAAAATGTGTCCAAAGGTGATCATATGTTCAAGTTATCTAATTTGGTGCTAAGTTACCTAGGGGGATGGTGTCTCCTTGAAAATTTGTGCTTGTTTAAGGAGTAGTTGAGTTGGTGCTTGACTAGTGAGGGATTGGTGCCTCACTAAAATTTTTATTCATTACTTATAGGAATATAATCCAAGATATTTTTGAATGGGTTTTATCCCCAATGATTTTTTCCCACATAGATCTTATGTTCATGTGTTATGTCCCTACTTCATATTCATATGAATGATTGATTCTGCATTGTTATATCTATATATTTGTTTGAATGATTAATGAATGATATATGGAATTGAAACAAAAGTTTTCACATTGATACACCCCCCAGTGATTGTGATTCCAAAAATTGGTCTCAAAGCAAGGTCCTTTGTGTAGGCCTAACAATATAAGGGATATCTTTGGAGTACAAGTATGGATTTTGATAATGAAAGTATTTTTTATGATTGTAACGAGGACATTTATTATAATAACTAAAAAAAATTGTGATTTTTTTTGAAAATAGAACAATCATATGGAATAATTCACCCAACTTAGAATGAAAGTAAAGACTTTAGAGGCACAATTTGAGCAATATGTAATCAATGTAAAGACATATCAAGAATTTTAAGAGAGTACTATAAATCTTAACAATATTTTGGATAGTAAAAGATCCTTTATGATATGATAGGTCTTGGCTTGAAATAAGAACAAAGGGAGTTCAAGGAGAGTTAGTTTCAAAAATCATTGATTAGTCAAGGAGTGATAAATATGGTAGAATCAAGACCTACGTAGAAGTGATCAAGTCTGAAGTCAATCATCAACAAGCCAATAAGGGTTTTACTTAGTCAAAGGATATTAAAGGTAGTGGTGTATCATCTAATAATCATAAAAAGATAAATAAGGTTAGATAATCACATTATGTGGATTATTTCATTGGTTATTATTTCTCTTTGGTAAAGTCAGACATAGAGCTATTGATTGTATATGGATAAGTAGAATCCTATGATATAACTATAAACAAATCAAGAGAGTGTAAGATAATATCTATAAGGAAAACTAGTCTTGTTAAAAATAAATTTACTCATGCTACTAAATAATGGATCAAGAAAGTAAAACTTATGGGTAAGATGAAAGAGAAGTAAGAATCTAGAGGATAAGAATCTATGATAACCCAAACTAACTTTCATACTCATAATAAAGATTTGAAGTGGTATATAGATAGTGGTTGTTCAATTCACATGACAGGAGATAAGAGAAAATTCATCACTTTGAATAAGAATTCTATAGGTTTAGTGAGGTTTGGAGATAAGACATCTACTAATATAATAGGTAAAGGTTCAAAACCTATTGAGTAATTCAAATGTATTGAGCTATCTTGGATAAAATGAAGAACTCAAGAATGTAACTCAAGACAAGATGAAGACTAATGTGAACAAGAACAATCTAGATTTTAAGACAAATCATTAGACAAGGAATGAAGGTGTTGGTAGACTGAAGACAAATTAGATCAGACAACCAAATTCCATGAGGTATGCAAGTTTTAATGGTTACTATTACACATGTAATCAATTTTGCTATAGATCTATAGAATGAAAGAGACATATTAGAAATTAGTTTACATGGAACTATGTTGGGGGTCATCAATCAAAAGGTGTGAACAAAGTTAATTTATTCAACTATCTTAATAAGGGACACTTTGCTAAGTAGTGTCCAAATAAGGTAAGGCAAGGTGAGTCTTATTCAAAATAAAGAGTTTGTTTCAATTTCTATGACATAGGACACATTACAAGAATTTATCCATATTAGGTAGGGCAAGTTGAGTCCACTTCAAAAAGAATACTTTGCTACAACTATTAGAAGATTGGTCATATTTCTAGATTATACAAGTAAAGGCCATCAAGTCAAAATGAGTTCAATCAGGATCTTAGAGTGCAAAGAAGAAGGAAAGTTAACTCATGGAAACCAAAGGTGGTAAGTGACAATCATGATGGGTTTGATAGTCTAAATAATCTATTTTCTATGGTGGAGAATGATATAGAAGTTAAAGAGTGTCAAGGTATCTCATTATTTTCTCATGTTGTGGATAAAGATATCAATCTCAAAGAGAGGACCAAGGTATTGGTTGAGGCTAGTTCTGAGGTGAGTATACATCTAAGTGAAAATCCTATAGTTTTTGAGAAAATTTCATGTAAAGAACATCAATTATTAGTGCCCAGTGCTGAGGTTCTAAACTACAAGGAATATTCTTCAGATGAAAAAGTACGTCATGAATATTTATTGTCTCCATGTATTTTCAATTCAATCTTAGAAGAGAAGGAGAATGTTATAGTGGTTAAACATGTTAATTTTATTAAGCCTAAAAAGAAGAAAAAGAAGAAGTACAACTATCAGATGACCAAGGAGGAGAAGGAATATGAGGATTTATGGGAAACTCTTAGTTTCACACTATTTTAAGACATTATGAAGTAGGGTGTCTCTATTTATGCTTTTTAAGAGACTCTTTTAGATGGAGAAGTAATTGTTGCTATGCATATAGTGTTTTTAAGGTCAAAAAAAGTGTTTTTAGGTAGCCTGATGAGATTGATAAAATGTTAAAAATCTTTTGATACTCAAAAAGGTTTGTGTACTTCTTTGTGATCTGTTATAGGTATTTTTATGTCTTGGTGACCCTGTTTTTGCCAATTATAGATTTTTGAGTGCTCTTGGCTTTCTCAAGTTTGGTTTAAGGGCAAGCACACCTAAAATGGGTTATAATAATTCAAAGTTGCAAAGGTATGAAATCTTAAATATTGGTCAATAAGTGTGTAATGGTTGTCTCTAGAGGTGGAAGTTGACTAGAAGGTTTGTTGACTCTATTTGTTCTGATATTCTAATGTTTTGGGTTATGATAGAAAATTGGTTTACCTTATTATTTGAGGTATGAGGATTTTTAATATATTGAATTGGATAGATGGGTTGTCAAATCAAGCTTCACAAATATCTGAAGGTTTTTGGATTTCAAGTCATTTAAGTTTTTATCAAGATGGATGCCTTATTGGCTAGTAGGTTTATGAAGGAAGTGTGTTGCTGAGGATGATCTAGATAATAAAAATTGGTTTTATTTAAGGGTCATATGAGAGTAATCTATTTATGAATTTTTAAGTCTTGAAGGTGTATCTATTAAAAGTCTTGATATATGAAAAATTCCTATTGTGGAGTGTTATATGATGGTTGTTGACATCAATGAAAAAGGGAGAGATTATTGGATATTTTTCAATGATTTCATGGTGATGTCATGGATGTGTCTAGGTGAGTGGATGATGTGCCTTGATAGTCTAAGTGATAATGACAAAGTTTTTAATATGCTTGTCGTACTATGTTTGAAGGAGGCTTGGTTGATATTCAATTTTGGCATGGTTTGAGATGTTTAGGGATAAGTATGGTGATTTGAGTATGTGAAATGGGTCCTATCAGAGGTCAAAAATTATTGAAGTGATTATTTACATGATTTTAATTCATTTAGTTCTTTAGTATGTTCATCTAAACATAATTGGCTCTGTGATAGATAAATCTAAGGAGGCATTTTAATGTCATTATATCTCACATGTGTGAGGGTTATAGGAAAAGATTGATATATTTTTGGATTCTCCTATGTGGGTATCTAATATGTTACAAATTTTAGATCATATGAATTAGCACAACAAATTACATTGGGTGAAAAGTTGGTCCCTCAAATAGAAGTGCACTAAGTTTTAACACCTATCCAAATTTGTAAATAGCATCTACTGGTCCACATTTCATCACATCAAAGATTGATGTCATGAAATTAATGTGAGATAAAAAAAATTATTTTTAAAATTACAAGAAATATCTGATTAATAAATTTGGTGATGGATTATCTCATATGCATGAACATTTTAGGAGGAAATAATCATATGGGTTTGTTCAGTATTTTACCTAGTTTCTATGGTTCAAATTTAAGAGCATGCAAGTGAGTGAGGTAAAAGATATTTTTTTGAAAATTTAGCCTTATATGTATATTTAAATGGTACCCATAATTATTTTTGCATGAAGTTAAATATCAGGACTAGATGGAGATCCAACGGTTCACAGGAGTTCATACATCTAGATCTATGATACGTAGTAAGTCAAATGGGTCAAAGTGCTCAATGATTAAACTAGGTAAAGATAAATCTCCTTAAAAAAATATAAATAAAGAATATTTTTTCCAAATTTCTAGTAAGTAAAAATATAAGAAGTGTTTAATGTTTAACATTGAGTAAAGGTAAAGACCAAGCTTCTTCAGAAGATCAATGGTGAGCAAGTATTCATATTAATCAAGATCAACATTGTGTATTAAAGTTAAGAGGTCAAAGTGATAGAGGTTTAAAAAGGTAAAGGTAGATATCATTTCAATAATATTGATGTTCCATGATTAATATAAGTAGCTAGGACATGAGATGATAGAATAGTGTCTAAGGTCTAACTATGACCGTTGCCATTTTAAAATTAATGAAGGAAAACTAGTGCTTGTGCCATAAATTTTAAGTTTGGATGAATTTGAAGATGAAATAAAAATAAAATTTGAAGATAAATCCATCATTCATCCATATAATATGATTCTAAGTTCTGAATGTATGTACATACGAAAATATTAAGCTCCAAAGTTGACTATGTGATTGACTATATTCTGCAAGTGACCCAAGAAGGTTATTTGAGCATGTTTTGTTATTATTCTAATTAATCATGATGAATTAGATATTATAAAGTGTTTTTTACTCCTTTTTTATAATTTTTGTGGTATTTGGAATATTTACCAATCGATATTTAGTATGAAAAAATCTTAATAAGTTGACTATGTGTTCCTTCATGGTGTCCTTATGAACAAGGATATTATTTGAGTTAATTGAGTTTGCATTAAAGAGTGAAATGATTAATATAAGCATATAAAAATGTAAAATGGGTCATTTGGAGTGGACGTATGTATTTAAAAGTGGTCATGTGTTATTTTTTTTGTTTGATGAAGTGCTAAATGGGTGAATAGGTCTCCATAAGACCTATAAGGGCTACAAGGGACTAATTGAAAGGTACAACTACATAAAGGTGACCCACAAATACTATGAATGACTTTTGAGGATGGTATTGAGTTATGTCTTGGTGTGAGAAAATAATTAAGGGCTAAATCATATCTAATGGCTGACTAAGATAGTGATGTTCATGAATATTTTGTAAATAGTGAAACCAAAATTGATGGTTTCTAGATGTCAAAGAGGAGTGTGTATGTGAGAGTTGTGGAGAAAAGGAGAGGGAGATTGACTAGTAGATGAAATGATGAGAAGAGAATATTGATGGATATGTGTATGATCATTTGGTTATGTTATTGATGTGGTGATATATTTGTTGTTGAGGAGTGAAGAGTAATCCAAAAAGTGGCTTTGGATGCATTGAGTGTGCATAGTTGAAGAGAATTGATATACTTTGTATCTCCATCATATTGGTAGGAAATAAATGTTTAAGATATGTTGTATTCTTATAATTTTTTTAGTTTCTCAACATGTAGAGGGTTGTATCCTTATTATGAGGTTAAACTTGCTAAAGATCTAGTTATGGTAGCTCATCTAGATAGGTGGAGTAGTTCCTTGTGGGATTGCAGTCTCACTAAAATAAGGGATAGTAATTCCTTCATTAGTTATATCTAGTATAAATTGGTTGTTATTATTATAGGATAGTAGTCTAATTATATGTTCTAGTGGATTTTCTCCCCTAAGAGGGTTTCCCACATATGTCATGTGTTATGTGTTTGATCTTACATTGTCTCTCTTGTTAATTGATATGAATGATATGTATGCTTCATGAAATGCTTGTGGTAATTTATTAAGAGCTTGAAAGGATTGAAATTTAATTTAGATTATCTAGTCCCATTGATTCACCTCCCCTCTTAGTAATTATACCTCTAACAATACTTTCTTTAACATTCCCATAATTTAAGGATATGCAATCAATATATCTAGGGAATTTTTAATTTAAAAAGAGAGGTCATTATAACCTTTTCATAGATAATAACACTTGAGAATTAAATTAAGAATTATAATCCAAATTTATTTATATTTATATTCCATGTTTAACATGATAACACCATAATATAATTTCATCTATCAACCTAATCACTATAATAGGTAATCATTATGTGCATCCACATATGTAAATATATCTATAACTATCATATATATCTAGCACTAGGTGATCCTTCAAAACAAGCCTCACTATCCTTTTAAAGATAATAGTTTTCCATAGGCATTTCATTCTTTATCAAAATATAACAATATAAATAAGTGTTCTAGGGATTATAAAAAAGTCGATCTTTTCAACCAGTCCATATCAATACTTTAGTATCCCTTGATCAAGTATTTTTAGAATAGTTTTAGGTATAATGATCAATATATCCACAACCACAACATACACTCTGTGAAAAATGATTTCCCAATCATCCCTTTGAGGTCTTATCTTGTCCTACATGTTGACTCTTGTGATACTACTAAAGGCATATCTTTCTCTATTTTTGATGATGAGATCTTGAATATTGTCCAACCTATCCATGTTTTTACATGGGTGAAAATTCTCATTTTTGAAACATATTAACTTGAGGAAACATTTCCTATAAGACAATCATCACATGATGTAAGTTCTTAAGAATTTGAGAATGAATTTCCATTGGCTGTATAATTTAGTGATCCTGATGAAACACGAATGTAGTGTTTTCCATTCCTTCCTTTTGTGACATCTTGTCTACATAATTAAATTTTAACAAATTCATCAAGAATCATGCATCACATTCAATTTACATGAATCAAGATTAACCAAATTTAGAAAGGTGATGAACTCATGTAAATCATCCCTAGATCTTCAAGAATTTAACCTAGGCATTGATACCAAAATTTCATACCCATTTTCCCCCTAAAATATAGTCATGACACATAATTATAATAAAAAAAATACAAATGAACATGGATAGATACAAAAATCTAGTCCAATCAAAACAAGAATCTTGTAACTACCAAAAGGTTCATACAGGTGTAAGCCACTAATTTAGAATCCCATAGTCTTTATTTTTTTGACCCAATACTCATAAATCCTTTCACATCTCATTCCAAATAGAAATTATGAAAATCACATTGAGATAGAAATAAAAATTGATTATGTCCACTACTTACATAGTCAGTATCCATGTATTAGCTTTGATGAGTTCCCTAGCCATGCCATCTTCCCTTTGAGCTCTTGGGCCACTCTTTCCACTAGTGACTTCCCAAGTGAATTTTTTAAAATTATTACAGGGTGATAATTTGTTAACTCACTACCCTTCCACTTTGTAGATATGAAACAAATTCTTTAGGGCTATGTAAAAATGAAATTGTGCCATGTGATAAAATTATGTTAGCTTAATAGCTTGCAAGATTTTCTCTTGATAGAGATGCCTCCAAAATCATAAATTAATTGGATTTTGTCACATGGTATTATTCCACTCACCTAATTTCCCACAATATCCACACCTAGTATATATATCTCCAAAACTATGGAATAACAATATTATGTCACATGGGAACATCCCACTCACCTATTAGACCACATGATTCACACCTAGTATGGACATCTTTAGAATAGAGAGTTGTTGGATGATTACACATGATAGAATCTCATCATAATTATTTCTAAAATTCATTTTAATATATATATAAATCTCTATAATTTGAGTCACTGAGATGATTCCATGTGGCAACATCTCACTATCCCACTTGCTCAAAATCATCACTCCATATATGGTCCTCCCTAGGATCATGAGTCATCGAGATGATACAATGTGGCAACATATCACTATCCCACTAGCCTAAAACCAACTATACCATAGACAAATATGACATTATTCATAGGTTATCATGATGATGACACATGGCTTCCTCTAAACCATTCATAAAAACACATCAAAATAACTAAGGAAAAAAGTCTATGAAAAGACCTATCTACGAGGCATCTAAGGAAAGTCCAGGTAAATGAATTTAGTCAATGAGGATAATCCATCTAAGGAAAAGTCTTGAAATTGACTAATCAAATGATTTCAAACATATCAAAAATTAACCAAGGCAATTAAATGTCAATGATACCATTCTTCTATGTAAAATAATTTGGCTAAGCTAGAATATGATGTTAAAGGCAAACCACATAACCTTTAAGGATAAAATATGAATCCAATTGAATTGGAAAGTAATAAAATTGAAATCACTAATGTGTAAATAAGAATTGAAAATGAAACCAATATTCTTATTAGTTTACTCAATCACTCAAAAAACACAAGGAAAGCTCAATCTAAAAGATGATTAGTTTGTTCAATAGAAGATAAAACTTTGAGGATTAATATATAGACCTTTTAATTTAAACAAATCTAAGAGAGTGATAAAAATTTAAATCAAGATTATAATCACATAATTAAGGGAAGGTCACAATTATTACCCCTCGACATTGGTTTAATTCTTGCAAGGATTTTATAGTTAACCCACCCAATTAGCTTTCATTATTAATATCTTAGTCCAAGAGACATGCTCTGTTAAAATTCCCCTTTTTATATAAGAGGGTATTGATACATGAAAATACCAAGGACAAAATATTACTCAATGATTTAATTCATAACCCTTCCATAAGGTATTTCTTTATTATAATAGCCAAAAATTAGAGTATAAAATAATATTATGCATTTATTCTTCCTAACAAGCACTCAACCATTTACTTGAGATCCACTCATTTATGGATAAGCTTATTATATAATATAAATTCCAATAGGATACATGAGGAGACACAAAGCTCATTTCTTAGGCTGATTATCCATAAGTTTTGACTAGGAAACTATATTCACCACTTTATTAAAAGAGCCATATAGGCTTAAAAGTTGTTACCTAATTGATAGATTCCCTCTAGGGATATCTATAGTCAAGTCATATTGAGATTCTCAATGTCACTCCTTATAATATTTGTTAAATATTTTTTATTTCTTAGCTTATTCTTTATCAAAATTTATCCAATTATATCTAGACTAGTTGAGCATAGTCCATATTATAAATGAGTTGACATAACCAAATTCATAAGTTCAACACAACTTGTATATTAATCTTCCAAAGCATAGGAAAACTAAATAAAATGCCTTAATATTTAAATGTTTCTTTCATATTTAATCATCTATACATGAGATATTACAATAGTTCAAGATAAAATACACAAGATAACCATAAAATATTCAACCAAAGATATAATATATGTATTAAGGCCATTAAATTGGACAAGATTAGTCATGAATATACAAGAATCCACTAGGATTATATTTTAAATAAATATCCATCACAAGGAGGCCTATTAATATGATATAATAAACAAATTATATAGTAGCTCTTTTAACTAATAACTAGAACATTCAACTAGTAAAATACATAAGATAGTGGCTCACACATGACCCATAAATAATCATTAATTCAAAAATAAAAAAATTCCAGCTGATAATAATTAATATTTGGATTTTATATAGTTATATAAAGAAACAAAAGAAGAATAATCAATAGATAAATGTGATCTCCTCTTTTCTCTAGGTGAAATTTCAGCCAATAGAAGGTGGCTTCAGCTCTCAACCTTTTACAATCATCAAGTGACTTCTATAGGCACCCTCAAGTAGGAATTTCAAATATAGGCATGTTAATATCATGGTGAAATAAAATTAAATAAAAAATTAGTAAATATTTTTTGGGGTTAAGGAGATAGCTACTCACAAGGTGATAATCCAAGCATATCTAAGTCAAGAGGTTGTCAACCTCGAATATATTTTTAGCAAGTAAAAATACATAAAAGAGAAAACAAAAAGATAACAAAGATATGATCCATTAGGCATAAAACCACTAATATATATTATATACCTATTCATAAGAGTAATTAGGCAACCTACCTTCATGTCTAACATGAGAGACATACCCCTTCTTCCAGCATGAAGAATGTGACCTTTTAAGACATTAAAAGTCTTACAAGATAATCCTTACTATCAAATTAAGCAAAAATATTAGAAAATAAAACTATCATGGAGGAATATCTAAACTCTAAACTCCCACACACAAGGGTGGGAAATATTATGGGGTGACTTAAGCACAACCATAGAGAAGTAATAAAAGAGAAGAAGTAATCCAAATAACCTTACTCCTCTTGACACTGTAATCAATCAAGAATAACATAAAATTCATTTATTCAATATATAGAATAGTCAAGTCATAAAACACAAACTAAATTACCTATGACCTTCCAAGATCCTTTATGTAGGTTTATACTTGCCAAGTCTCTCCCTTTCCAAGATCTCTACTTGTTTCCCTTCTCTTCTTCCTTTCTTTTAGGGTGTAAAAATATTCTAAAATTCTCAAACCCTTTTTTTATAGATTCATCCTCCTAAAATAGTATTTTTATGACCTTAAAACCAAAATAGAACATGACATATGTTTTATATTCCATTGTATCAACCAACCACTTTGACTATCCAACTTGTGCCTTCTTAATGGGTGATTTATTTTCTAGTCCATGATGGCACATGGCAGATCAACTAGAGTCCAATGGTTACTTCTAAAAATAACCCAATTATTCCCATTGGTTTAAAGTAGTGACCAATTAAATAAATGATCCTTCAAGTTTCCTCTAGATAATATATATATTTGTCTACCTCATCTTATACATTAAAGATAATAAGCACAAAAGTGGTTCAATCAACCCAAAAAAGATTACAATCTATATCATGAAATGTTTTAAAGGAAAGGCCAAATGGTATAGGGAATTCACCTTGGATTAGTTAAGTTTTAGGAAGATATATGTAAAATTTAGGCTCACACATGATGTAACAATGCCTAGAATAGTCCTTGTTCCTTCATTGGCAATGACATATTCCTTCACACTTATTTCACCCATGAAATTTGATATCCTAATAGTTGAATCTTGAAAATATAGCATGCTAGATCATTTGCTTAAACCAATATAATTATCTTACTAAGACATTCAAAAAGTCATGAAGTGATATTATTATAGCACATAATGCATATGTAATTTCAATTACATCCTAATGTAATAATGTAAGCATTACTAAACCAAAATTTACCATGTGCATAATCCTCTTACCTTCATAGTCAACACCACCAAAGGAGTATAACCATTGGTTTAGCATAGTCACATTATTTTATCATGAGGGTTCTTAAACAAAGGATCATATTTAAATGCTCGAACAAGAAATAAAATATCAAGGAAATACACTGAAGGAAGTGCATAAGGTAAATCATAAGAAACCAACATAAACATATCATAGTATAATATGGATCAAATGTGTTAGAAAAAATTTCAAGTACATATCATATAAAGTACCTTATGAAATATTTAATCATGGATAAATTCATGTGTAATTATATAAGAGATTAAAAAATTATAATGAAGATACCATAGAATTATATAACTTATGTATATTTAGATAAAAGAAAATGTATGCCCTCAACGTTCATATGACATGAGTAGAGGGAAGGCCCAACTTCAAAAATAAGAATAGATCATGTATCTATGTATGCATATATCACACTCAATTATAAATGTGATAGACATGTATAATGTAGAAGTAACTGATATGTCATCCATGAATGTGTAACTAACACATATATCTCAAGGAGTCAATAGAGTATGTTTATGCTAAAAATATTTTTGGATTTTTGAATGTTTTCTAATTTTTTGGGTGCTTTTGAAATATTTGAAGAGGAAAGATCATCCAAAGATCTAATTCAAATAATTATCATAAGTATCTACCCACTTAGAACTTGGTGCAAGGAATTTTTGGTACTACCAAGGATTGGGTATAGGAAAAATATCTATCATTGTAGTTTTTATGATGCTTTGTTTATGTATAATAAGACTATGATGTCAAGAAATAGAAATAAAAGGAATAGGGGTTCATGTAACCCATCTTTGTGTGATCTATGGTTTCTTTGGAATATAAATATTATAAACATGTTTAGGTGATTAAGACATATGAATATGGTGCGTAAAACAAAATATGAGGATTTCATGAAATCCACTATATGTCTTTAATGTGATGGTCTCTCAAGTATTGACTATTAGTAAATAACATTTCTTATTTATTACCCTTTTGTGATGGATTAAACTTAGTAGGTTTTATAATTAGGTACATGGGTATAAATTTTTCTTGTTGAAGAGGATTCTCATATATAATTCTATAAATTGTAATTAATTAATTGGAATTAATGTATTTAACATACCCATGCATTGTAAAAATTACTAATCTAAGTGTATGGATACAAGGTCTTCCTAATAAAATATATACTATTACCATAGAGGTATAATTAAAATGATAGTAACTACATGTGTGGGACTAACCTATAAAGGTAAGTCAATCTCACCAAGAACCTTTTGGGATGTCCCATCAAATTGTCCAACTAATCCGGTATAATTATGAAAATCATGATGAGTATAACCCATATGTGCAAGTAATGTCATGTTTTAAACATTTTTCCTTGAACTTTATCAATCATAACACTATGTATAGGCTTGTGATGAAGGAATTATTAAATGAATAAATAATGAAGATCATAGTCATCATCCTTAATGTTAATGTCATCAAAAATAATAGAAGGTATTTGAACCATATGAGGTATATGTCATGTATAAGTACTAATAATCCCATGTAATTTATGTCCCTAATGTGGTGAAGGATGATGTAAATTATATGACATTTTCAATTTTAGTTCCTTCATAAAAGGGTCTTGCAAATAATTATTAAATATTTTCTATTTTTGGTGATCATTAGGTTGTGAACTAGATTCCTTGGGAGGATCATCAAATTTAATATTTTTATCATCAATAAGGTCTTAGATCTTATTATTTAAGTTAAAACATTTATTTTATTATGTCTTGATCCCTAGTGATAATCACAATAATCATTCAATCATATCATTTAGGTAGATTTTTATTCATATCAACATCTATAAGATGAGGGAGAGATATAATATGACATTCTACTATCTATGGGAGTAATGAAGTAGGAGACTCTGGTGAGCATTTAAATTATCTCCTTATTGTATTAGATAGGATACTATAAAACTATGTTAACCATGGTGGTTGCTTCCTTTTTATCTTAGGAGGTTTTACCTTATAACTTAGATTGATTGTAAAATTGGTTTTATATGTATATTTAGCTGGTGTGTTTATTACATAATTGAGATTATTTAATGAAATAAGCTTCATTTCATGGTCCCATACAACATTGAATAAGTCATAAAAATATTTGAACTTCTTGAAGACAATGGACTATGTAAAGAAGCAAAGAAAACATTGATTGAATATTTCTTAGAACTCTTTATCTTCTATATATTGCTCATTTTATCAAACATTATCTTATACCTTAAGATATATTCATTCATAATTTCATTTATTCCTTGTTTATTTTGTAGAGTTTGAGAATATCAAACCTTCCAAAAAATGATTTGCAAGACGTTTTAATATTTTCATGGATTGGAGAGGTAAATCATATAACCAACTCAAAGTATAGTCCTTGAGTCTTTTGAGTAACAATTTAGTCTAAATTTTATCATTGGAGGTATAGCTAAGGCATGATGCATAAAAGTATCAAAGATATTTTTTAGGATCACACTTTCCATCATAAAATGGTAACATAGGTGAAACAAAACTAGCTGGCAGAGGGTACAAAGATATCTAAAGTGAAACAGGGTTATACAACTTGTCTTATGAATCAATAACATGAAAAAACTTTAAATAATTTTGTTCAATGTATTTAAGCTTGTCTTCCAATGTCTTTATAAGTTGAAGGAGTGTTTTAACTATCAACCCATGGGGATTTAGATTATCAAGCTGATTAGCCACCAAAGGGTATGAACTCATGGTTTGAATAGGCATAGGCATTTATATAATTATTTTTGTTGAAATATTTGTTAGCTTAATGATATATGTAACAATAGTAGTTTGAGGAAATAAAGATTGGAAAACATAACATGTTTCCCCATTAGAAGTATTAGGTTGTAATGTATTTATGAGGAGGGTTGTTAGTATATGTGGATGACTCATGGTTCTAATACCATGATAAATAGATGTACCTATTTGGCCATCTATAATTTTTGCATTTTTAGTTTCTAAAACGTTTTTAGGACTTCATCAATACCTCCAAGGTTTTGATGAATACGCTCATGAAATAATGCAATTTATTTGACTTGATCATGATTTATTTTCTCATGTTATTTGGTTTCATTAGAATAATGGTTTTAATTATCAAAATATTCTTTTATGATAACCTCATTAGTATGTTTTTCATTATAAACATTAGTATCATCATAATCCATAGGATTAGGTCCCTTATTTGTTTGAGACATCTTAGGTGGTGGGAGGGGAATCTCAATGTGTTAAATAGGCATACATTGAAATATAGGGCTATTCTTAGGTTTCATGTAAAATAATATAATAAAGAAAAGAAAAAATATAATAAGATGAAAAAATAGCTAACTAAAAACCTTAAGAATCATAAATGTTTGCCTTTATAGGAAGTGGGTTCACCAAATATTTAACCCTAAATTTTGTAATGATCCTTACTTGGGTAGATAGAGTTAAGAATATATAAATGATAATGTACAAAGGCAATAATTATATCTAAAATAATCCAACTAAATGCTAAAATTATATATAATATATGTTGAATTCATTACACTGAGATAGGATAAAACTAGTAAGTACAATTATGCTAGATATAGAAATGATAAAAAAATAATATACTTAGATGGCTATGATCTTAATGTAGTTCTAGGTCTAGAATAATAATGGAGGAAACTAGAATAATATTAAATAATAATCACCAAATTCTAATTGGGTGACTTTGGATCTATAAACACTAGTGTCAGCCTTAGATATTAGGATCAACACTATTGCTTGAACTAGATGCAAGTGTCTTATACATAATACTTAATAGAAAAGGATGAAACCACTAGATGCTTATGGGTTTGTATTAACTTTTGTTCTCATTCATTCATATTTGGGTCATGAATTATCACTTCTCATTAAATTAAAATACCCTACATCGTTATATTCATAGTGAACCTAGAAAAAATGGTTTAGTGGGCACACAATATCAAGCTAACCCAAAATACCCCTTTATTACTGAGTGCTACCTACATAGCCTATAATCCTAAGAGGGACTCATACTGATATAATTATCCCATTTGTGTTGGATTGTGTGTGAATAATTGAATATATTAAAGGCATGTACAATAATGACCTAGCTTGTAACTTGGAAAATTGGGCTCTTAGGCTACTCATTTAGTACTTCAAACCTCTATATGTGTTATACCTATGAATTATATGAAAATAAAATAAAATAGGGAATAATTTCTCTATTGAATGTTTTATTAAATGCTTTGATAAGTTACCTTAGGTATTTTCTAGGTGAGGAATAAATGAGGAGTGATTGTGAATATATACCACTTATATCAAGAAAAATATTGCATCAAAGCACTTAGGTCAACCATTAGGAAATGTTTCATTTTTAAATTAGTTGAATTTAGGGCACCAAAAACTTGCATCAGGGTAGGACATTAGCATCGATAAAGGGGTTTGTGGCTAAAACTTATGTCTTGGAAGTCATAAAATAAGTATGGACTCAAAACTTGTAGGGGTATAACATAAGCATATTTTAAAAAATTTGGGCAAGATAGAAGGTATAGGTCATCAACATAAGATTGGTTAGACTAGGATATAGGCTAAGGAACATAACATAAAATATGGGAGACTTATGAAATCAATAAAGGTCTAGAATTGAGATGAATATAAAATCTTTTAGTTTTCCAAGTGTACAAAATTGAGGTGTCATATAATTCATAAATATCATCTACACTTGGATATTTTGAGTTTTAAATTTTAAATTTTTTCCCCTAGATCCAAGAATTTGATACTTCTTTCCATGAAAAATTATATGTTTTCCTTAGTCCTCTCATCCTTATTAACCTTATTTTTGTATTTCCCTTTCACTTTTCCTCATAAATGTGGACCTTCTGGTGTTTTTTCATTTCTATCATACTATACATAGATTTATACATAGGTGTTTCTATGATTATCTCCTTAGGGTTTGTCCAAAGTTTTTTATTACTCCGCCTTCTCCTAAAGGTCAATATTACCTTTAGAATCACCATAAAATTTTAACTTAAGAAAATGCCTTCACAATTTTGTTATTATAACCTTGTTTTTGTTGATTTTGAGATGTTGATCTTTCACTAAAGGAGTGATCTTCTAATTACTAAAAATGATTGAATCAACTTTGCATATTGGATGTTTACCTTTTGAGGAGAATATATTCCAATTTTCCCTACTTTAATATAATTTCCTTTGAGCTGTGGACCTCTAGTAGATTCTATTATCTTCAAAAATGCTTTCATTTCTTGCTTTCCAAACTCCCCAAAAAAATGGGGTAAAGTTAAGTGCCATAAGAAGTCCAATGATGGTAGCTTCAAAGATGGATTAAATTTATTAATGAAGTATAGTATTTAATTTGGTTTAACATAAGCCATATTAAACTTAGGTATAATGATATCCATTATTTTTGATACAAGAGACTAATCTAGAAATATATGACTAGTAGTTTCTTAATTTCATTTATAAAATATACATTTAATGGGGATGGACAACCCTATATTGCTCAGGTAATCAATGAAAAGAATTTTCCTCAAAAAAATTAACCAAAATAAAATGTTACATTTGGGATGAGGTACCTAATCCATAAATGCTTCCAATAATGATTGTCGTCATCTAGGTTCACCTCCACCAAATACCATATTTAATAGATAGTTATAAACTTACATTTGTTTTCCATACAAGATCATATTTTTTTGAAATATAATAATTTGAGTTTGTTGTAATTTTAGGTTTGTCTCAAAATTTTAGATAAGTGGCCTTGTTGGAAGATTCCATCTATAATATTTTCCATGTTCTATGACTAACATTATCATTCTAATAGTCTTCAAATTTTAGTTTGAAAACTTCCGTGAAAAGGTTTCTTAACTTAGATCAATGGATCTTGGGAGTGAGAGGGTATTGGAAAAGCCATGGGTCATCCTATAAGTCCACATTTCTCCCATTTCCAAAACTCTAATTTTTTCCTTTTATTACAATATATTTACTTCTAGCTATAGATTTTTGAAAATTTGAACCATTGATAGGACCCTCCTTGAGTATAAAATTATCCTCTTCCTTGCCTTTAATATATTTAGACTTAATTATATTGGTCCATAAGCTGTCTTATTTGATGACTTTACAACCTAGTTTGGATACCAAATATTGGTTCATCCTCTTACTCTTTATCACACCAAGACATTTACTCACCTTTGAAAAATAGAGTTTATCCTAGTATAATAAGGGGAATTTGAATTAGTCATATGACCCTCTCTAAAGAAAAAATTATAAATTTATTCCAATTTTGGAGTAATTTGACTAGGGATGCATAAGAGTAACATCAAGAATACTATAATGCTTTGAATATAAATTTTGAGGAGTTGTATTTTACCTACCTAGGATTAAAAAACAACCTTTCTAGCCTGCTAGATTATTATAAATTCTATCCAACATATGTTATTAGAGATATAAAGGCATTTTTTCTAATAAAAAATAGTATTCTTAAATAAGTAGAAGTTATGTTTTAAATTTGACCACCTAGAATATTAGACAACTTATTCTATAAACCCTTGGGAATGTTGATGAAAAAGAGAAATTTTGAAGTAGTTTATACATTCTCCAAAAACCTCTTCATAATCCATACCTATGTTCTTTAAAACCTTGGATTCTTCTACCATGGCTTCTCCCATCAAGAAGGTGTCATCCAAAAACCATTGGTGAGTGGTAGGGACCATTGCAAGGGTGATTTTAATCCTTTAATGGTTCTTTGTTTCCTAGAAATCTAAAAACTTATTCCAAGAGTCTTAGATAGTATGATGAAAAGGTATGAATATAGATGGTATCCTTTCCTCATCCCTCTACCATATGATAAAAAAAACCTTTTGAAACTCTATTAATGAGAATTAAAAACATGGGGAAGCTAATGTGTGCTGAAAGTAGTCCTCTAACTATTTTATTAAATATAAATCTATTAAGGACCTTGTCTAATAACCCCCAAGACACCCTATCATATGATTTATTCATGTCCAATTTTATAAACATGCCTTATCTATAAGAGATAATAACTAATTACATAGCTTCATGAGAAATAATAATTCCATCAAAAATTTGTCTCCTAAAGAAAAAGGCACTTTGCAACTCATAAATAATCTTTTATAGAAGGGATTGAACTTGAAGGACTAGAATTTAGGTGAATATTTTGTAAAATGTTGTACAAAGGAAAATAGTTTTGAATATTTTTAGATTGTTGGCCCCCACTTTCTTTGGAATAAGAATCAATAATGTATTATGTAACTCCCTAAAAATAGTTATTACATTGAAAAATTTAGATACTAATTCTACCACCTTTTATTAGATGATCTCCCAAAATTATTGAAATAATAAATGGGGAAACCTATTTAGGCCCAAGGCTTTGTCCCACTCTATTGAAAAAGAAAAATAAAAAACTTCTTTTGGAGAAGGATGTTTGAGAAGGGATAAATTTTCCACCTAAATAATGACCTTAGGGAGGATCCCAATCATATTTTATTATTTAACATGACCCAAGGAGGAGCTTATATAAAAAAGGTTATTGAAGTAGTGGATGATATGATATTGTCTCAACTTCTTCCTTACACACTCTCCCATCTTGGTTGACTAGTTAATTGATTGTGTTTGAATGTGTGTTTACAGATGCCAATTTATGGAATAATTTTGTATTTTTTCCCCATATTTTTACCATAGAAATCCATATTTTTATCTCTAAAAATCTTCTTCTTTGGCTTCCAGGTTGTGAAAGGTGTTGAGATGATCCTTTTTATTTTATTGGAATTGTTCATTTAACCCATTCGCATAAATTAATTATTATAACTTTACTAATTCATCCTTAATGCTTTTATTCTAAAATAATATGTTTCCAAACCTATCTTTACTCCTGATTTTGATTTTTTACTTAATGTGATGGAGTTTCTTTACAAGTATGTGCACCTCAAATATAGAGAATAGAGCTTTCCACCATTATTTTAGAGAGTCCATAAGATCTAGGTGGAAGTCCACCTTTTTTGAAATCTAAATGGTTGGTTCATGATTTTAAACATTTTTTCACTAGAAAACCCAATCAAACTATGGTTATAATTAATCTTTGGGAAGGATGTCAATGAACTACTGAATTAGATGCCTTAGTTTAAGGAAATAAGAAATATTTTTAGACTTAATTGAATTAGATTATCCCCCAGTCTTATATTAGACCAAGTTAAAGGATTACCCCTTAAATCCACATCAAATAGACTAGATTTAATGATGACCTCATTCATATTAGCCATGTTGCCAATGAAGTCTAGTAAACCACCCTTTTTCCATTGGTGAGAGAGAGGAGTTAAAATCCACAACAACTATCCAATTCCATTTCACACAAATAATTTTGAACTCTACCAATTCCATCTAGATATTTTTTTCCCTTTCTTAGAGTTAGGAGAATATAAGTTGGATAAAATACATTCAAACTTACTCATGTTATTCTTGAATTAAAAAAGTATGTGATTTTTTTCTTGGTCATAAATATCCCCTAAATAATATAAGGGTTATAAAAGATCGTTAAACTTACTACAACACCATTACTAGCTTTATTCCATATAATCTCTCTGATTTGATTATGAGTCTCTTCATCCATTTTAGACTCTCATAAAATCAAAATTTATAGACTTTTCCTCTTTCTCAAATTTAAACTAATCTTTATTTGTTGGGGTTATTAACTCCTCTAACATTCCAAGATATTATATTTATTTTTTATGTTGGAAATGTGTTTATAAGGGTAATTTGGGTACCTTTCATAAATATTTAGTTATTTTTTAATTAGATAACCTACCTAAATTTTTCACATCTCCCCAAAATCAACCTTATTTTTTCCTCTTTTAGTGTTAACATGAGTCCATTTTTCTTCTTCTCTCAATTGTTCCTATTATTTGATCTTTGAAGAGGAGTATTGTCTTTTATCTTTACATTTAGCCTTGTCACCCTCCCTTGTTCTAGGTGATAAAAATTCTAGTTTAGATCCATCATGACAAGAGAGTATCTATTTACTTTTTAGGATTTGTCTATGAGACTTTTGTATGGTATAGATTTTTCTATATCTGGCTCCATTGTGGGAAGTTGCATCCTTCTCATTTTATAGGCTGAACAAGTAGGGGTAAGATTCTTAAGGACTTATTTTTACAAAGATATCTATAATTTTAGTCTATTTCACACTAAAATATCTATTCTTATTCGTAGGAGTGTTGAAATCCTCTTCCAAACTTATATAAATTTCCTTTTTGAGGCTAGAGGTGTTTTACTTAGTAGTCGTGAACGCTTTTTGTGATACTTAGATTGTCAAGGCTTGAGACTGAGATATCATTATATTTAATATTTTTAAGTAATTAAAATATATTATTAACCTCTATATTCTATAAATTTTAAAGAAGAATGATCCTCTTTTTATTTTCCTTTTCTAGGATTGAGTCTTTAGCATCATGACTGGTCATTACTTTCTTAATCCACTAGGAATTTTCAACCTATGACACTTAGGATGTTACAATTATTGAATATATTTGTGTCCTTCTCATATTCAATAGCCTAAGTCCATTCACTATATATATAATTAATATTGATGGATTGATAAAGTAATTTGCCAACCAAAATGAAACACTACATCTAATAACCACCATTCTTATTATATATGTCATCACCAAGTCTATGGAAATAGATTTCCCCATAAAATTATTTATTATTATAATGAATTATAGCTCTTAATATTCAAATAAAAATTCTAGCAACCTCACCCACATCGGGATGTCTTATAAATTTGAAATATTCAAATTAAGATTTGTTTTCCATTTTCTTAAAGGTTGGATTTTCCAAAAAACCAAGGTAATCTCATCATAACCATAATATAGTCTTCTTGATTTGTGAAGTTGAATAATAATAAGTTTTTGGCCATATACATAACTAATAGTTAGTGTGGGCTTCCATTTACATTTAGCCCATACCCTAAACTTATCAATATTAGGCCTAAAATCATTGAATCTAGCCAAAATAGAGCTAACAAGTTTGAAATATGATTTTCCAATAATAGTGCTTAGGATGTTGATGCATAATTCATCATTCTCCATTGTGGGGTCTAAAGAGAAGTCTTTTAGATCCTAGTTCATTTTTTGTTTTCTTAGCAATCTATCCACCCATGAAAGAGGGGAATTTGTGATGTTTCATGTATTTGTAAGCCTCCCTAAAGGAACCCTTTTTTCAAAAACCTCCATAATTCCTAATACTGGAGATCATGGTTTTGTTCCCTTCATGTCCTTTTTGATCTTGTCTCTAGTTACTCCCTCTACTGGATCATCTAATTCCCTAGGTATAGATTTCATGTGTGTATTTCCCATCATGAACCAAGTTTGAAATTTGAATTCCCCTCCACTAGCACTCCACTTTTTTATATTATCACCAAAATTAATTCATTATTTATTATTTATGTGATTTATAACTTTCTAATAGTAATGTTTTACATATTTATGATTTGTCAAAATATTTGCATATTAATTACATTTTTAATGTTTTACATTCATTTTTTCATCTTATTTTTCATCTTTTATTAGTTGATTTTTATGTTTAATTAATCTATCATTTTTATTACTTAGTATTTGAATTTTTGACCATGCATTTCATCACATTTGATATAAAGTAATGAAACATACATCACATTGTAACACTTTCTTATAGCATGATATTAAATCTATAGTACATGCTAGAAATTAAAAAATAGAAGCATAAACAGATTTAGATAACTAATGACCCAAAAATGATATATATATCTACACACACACACACACACACACATTCATCAATATCTCTTATTTTTATACATCATGATACATCTCTATATAATATTATGCTAAAAAATAAAAGATTTCTAGGCTTATCAATCACCTTCATTCCCTTCAGGGCAAGGTGCCATGCTGACCATAGATTCTCTTGAATGACTATGTTGCAAGATCTCCTATAGTGGATAATTATAAGACTACAAGACCTAGACGTATCCCTATATATGGGATAACTATACTTGTAACTATGCAAATTATCCCACTTTAACCATGTGTGCATACCAATCTATGGCTAATGGCCCATGTATTTCCACTAACTATTATTCCACAACATTTTTTCCCACCACAATGTTAATGCATCACTTCCTCTAATTATTTGTACTATACATAATTCATAGCTTACAATTGCCACTGGGTATCCCTTGCATCTACTTCAACCAATTTGAACCAACTAACACAAGACTTGGTTAAGGTTGATACATGATTTGGCATGACATTAGTATCATTGTCTAGTATCAAAAAATCTAAGATATCTTGGTGTGTTTTCTCCAAAAGACACTTCCACCATGTTTCCTTTGCCACCACATATTTAAAATAAAAATATACTTGACATCATATCTTATATATACCAAAATATCTAGCATACCTAACATATATATCTCTATCTCTAGAAAAAATAAAGTGATAACATAATCTATACACATGTTTTATTCCTATTGTATCCCCATAAACTTTATCTACTAGCATGTATATATCATAAATGCTCTGAGGTAGTGTGAATAATATTCATCTCCCTTGACATACTACCATATCCTATCAATAAATACATATGGTCTAGCTCACCTATGGATCCATCTATGGGTATACCTATATAAAAGGGGTGGTCACTACTTGTTCACCTCTACCATCTCCTCCTTACATTTCTCATTTATATAAAAGTCATATCCTTGATATTACAATAAAATGGAGTCTCACTACTAGGAGTGTAGTTGGCACACTTCATCCTTTTATCCCATGTGGATCCTATTGTACCCAACATCTTCCTTTTTATTTTTAAATAAATTGGGACACACCATTTTTGAATTCCTATCCTAGTATTAAATACCTCTTTTCATGTTTTTATGAAAATTCTAGAAGATCTAAGGCATTTCACTTTTGTCAAGATGATATTGGCATTGTATTTTATTATACTAACTTTTGTGTTGGAGAATCTATTACTTCAAGTTTATATTTTTTAGGATAGTTATTTTGACCCTTGTGCCAATTATATTTTTAGATGTTATGTTTCAAGTGTTCTTGAACCTATTTTATTTCATTCTTATTGTTTGGAAATCTTTATTTTGTTGGGGAAATTATTGCAAACATTTTGTCTAGAATAATTATCTTGATGGAATTCAACCTACAGACTCTTTACCTTATGGAATTTTAGACTACAGATTCTTTTCCCAAATTTTTTTTTGATGGACTATCCATTTAACTCTACCAAACTTACCCTTCAAAACTTTTGAAATAACCCTTAATTGTATAAAAGTACCCTTTAGGGAAATCAATAGTGTCCTTCACCCCTATAAAGTAGACCCTTTGGGAAAAAATTTACCCTAAATTAGACCCTTCAAAACATTTCCAAATACCCTTCAAGACATTTTGAACTAACCCTTTAGCCTTTTTGAAAGCATCTTATGTCTTTTATACTAGCCCTTTGGCATTTCCTAATTTGAACACTTTACCATTTCTAACCACCTCTTTTTGAGGCACATACCCTTTAGGTTTTTGGTGATTAACCCCTCAGGGATTCTATCTTGAATACTTTACCCCATGGGACTTATCCTTTGAGATAGTTATTTTGACCACTTTTCCCCACAAAAAGTGCCCTTTGGTGTTTCCAATTTGGACCCCTTTTGATATGGACATACCCTTCAAGATTTATATCCCAAGCCTTTGACCCTTTTAGAAGTGGCCACTTACCCTTCAGATATCTTGGAAAGGAACTTTTGGCCCTTTCAAAGTGTCCATGTGCCCTTTCCCTTCTTACACATACCCTTTGAGACTTTTTTCCTAGGTATTTTATATTTTAACTGATTCCTTTGAACATTTTATCTAAGAGAATATTGACACTTTCGACCTTAAAAAACTTACCCTTCAAGACTTTTGAAATGACCCTTAGTTGTATAAAAGTACCCTTCAATAATATCAAAAGTGCCCTCTAGCCTCTATGAATTAGACCCTTTATGAATTTTATCATGGACAAAATGCCCTATGAAGTGGACTCTTTGAATCAAAATACTCTTTGGAGAAATTGAAAGTGACCTCTAGACCTTATAAATAGTCCTTTGGGATAATTTATTTAGGGATTTTTCCCAAATGAATTCTTTAAGGAAATTATTGTGAACATTATGTCCAAAATAATTAGTTTGTGGATGTTAACCCAAGATAAATTTTTTGACATACACCCCAAGTATTTTCTTATCGAGAATGCTACTAGTCTTACCATACTTAGCTAGAATAAAAGAAAAAGATATTTCCTATCAATAATTTAAAGACCCCTACTAACTTGAGATAACATGTTTGAATTATACATGAAATAAAATCCAAGTAAACATTGCACATTTATGTCACATGAACTGATATTCAATGTGGGATTCTATATAGGCCATACACCATGCTTGAAAGCCATCATTGAATTCAAGCTAACTTGCATCTTAATTATTTTTATATCTTATAGTGACAAAGAGACCTAGTTTCTACTTCAAGAGTGTATTGTGAGTTAAGTAATGATTGAGCTAGAGCTGAGTTATTTTCACCAACATATACAATATGTGATACATAGAGTAAGAGTAATACATAACATGTAGAAATGGCATATACATCTAGAATGTTTAGAGATAATAATCCACCATCCCCATATTTGATTAAAGACCCTACAAAATTCACCAATACAGTCTTAGATTCCATGGTGTTTAAAGACAAATACAAGAATTATTTAGCACTATGGGATGCCATTAATTTAGCAAACATGTTTTCACTAGAAGATGATATGACATTAGTGGATATATTATTGTAAGGGAATTATTGGAATTAAAACACCAAAGACTAAATTTTACTTTAGCAAAGTTATAAGTGATTCCCTATATTGAAACCCTTAGGGACCTATTATTTTTATCAAGGATATAGAAGGATACGTTCTTGTATCATTATAAAAATAACATGGTAGTCACATGCATGAATTTTTAGAGGTGCCTATCTTTGAGTATCCATGGCATCTACTTCAATAAGCACACATTGGTGAAATTTATCTTAAAGACATTTATTGAGAAGGTGTTGTATTTATGGCTCCTCCTAGACCAAAATATCACATGGAAAGGGAAAAAGTCAAATGGGACAATCCTAATTGATAGATTCAGGCTGGGGATTCACATCGGTATGACTCTCCTCAATAGATTATATGATATGCCCAATACTAATTTTGTCAATTTAGATTGGGTGTCATTTTTGTGTATGATGCTCACACATGACACCACATATGCCTTAGGTGAGATAAAAAGCCTATAGTTAAGGGAGAAAATTACTCATAAAGATAGGCACCACATGCCCATAGGATATTTCCTCATGATGTTATACTTATTATATGTAGTCATGGGAAGATGTTATAGAGACCTTAGAGAATTGTGGGCTCTAGACATAGACTATAATAATATATGATCTATGATCACTACTAGTTCATGCACATTTATTTCTATACCAAACATATGGTAAGAAACTTTGAGGATGTTTATCCTCAGACTTGGAAAGCTATTCATGGCTTTCCCATGCCTCAAGTTGGACACAATATTATGAAAAACTTGGATGGGAAAGTGGATTACATCCTCTACCCAAATTTTATTATCATCATGGTATGGGAAAATAAGGTTGGCCCCTATGTTTTCCAAGGTTTGTTCTAGACAAGTTAGTTGAATATAAGATTGACTTATAATTATGGAAGAGCATTGAAGAAGATTTCTCAATGTATAATAAATCCCTATATTTTGGTCATCTCATAAATATTGGAAGGATGACATATACGATGAGGAAACATCTTAGGGAAGTCAATGGTAAATTCAAGAGTTATCCTTTCCCTACACTTCCACATACAGATTGGGGTCTGTATGGGCTGATCTAGAAGCATAATCACATATTCAACATCCTATATAGTCATGAGCCCTATGAATACAACTTGATATTTTTCAATTCCAAGTGAGATGAGGAAGTATTAGAACAAGAAAAAATATTGGGTTATAAGAGGATCATTTGAGAATGATCTAGGATGATTCTTTAGTTTATACCAAAAAGTGAGATAGTAAGAAGGTGTTTTTCAAGGGGTGGCAACATTCAAATTTATAGAGAGGATAGTTCAAAGAGCAATCCAAGGACCAGACTACCTCCTCCTCCCAAGGACTTCCTTTGAATTTGAATGTGAAGGTAGTAAATAATTAGCCTGAGGTATCTAAGCCTAGTTCAACTGAGGGAAGACAAGTAGGGGACCCCATCAACCTTGACTTAGATGAGGAAGAAAGAACACAAGAGGTGCCTATTGTAAGTTCTAGTCAGATGTCCACTACTATACCCTAGATTCACATTGTTACATCCATTATAATAATAAATCCAAGAGAATAATCATCATCACCATAGGAATATCCCACTAAAGTAATAACCCCCTTAGTTTAAAAGAAAAAGCTTAGGATTCTTAGAGGTAGTCTTAAAATAGGAGCATCACAAGGCCTATCTACTCTACTTCCATGATCAAAACTAGCCAGGGGAGACATGGTGATTATAAAATACATTGAATATTATTCAAATGAGGAAGATAAGATGGAAATAACAAGGGCTATGAGCCTTCATGTAGAGCTGGTGGAGATTTCTCTTTCAGGTACCCAATATTTTATCAACTTTCTTTTATCTTTTGTATGCATCTTTGAGTAGTCTACCTATATGTAAATTCCCACATCCATTCCCTCCACTTACACTACTACTATTGTCCCCTACATATCCACTTCCATCTCATTTACCATATAAATCCATTATATTCCTTATATAACCTCCACTATTAGAGACCTCAATAAAAAGGTGTCTAGGAAGGTACAAACAACTTTGGCCACCTCCCAAATCCATATCTAATCCACTTAAATAACCCTTACACTACTAATGACCACTTTCATAGATTATACCGTAGTGACAAGCACTAATAATGGTAGTTATACCAATCCCTAAATAGTCATGATCCATCCACTTCCTCAGTTTGGAGGAGTGGATTGGTACAAATCATATGGTCTTCCCTTATAGATGTTTTGACTAAAGCCTAGAGGAAAAAAATTAATCTCAAGAGGAGGTATAAAAAGAGGTTATTTCCACAACCTATGATTCATCTCAATTAGATATTCATTCATGTATAGTGGATCTAAGAACCAATGCATCCCAATTGCCAAAGTTCAAGATCACTGAGCTCCCATCTCTTTCTATCGTGTTTGATCCTCCAACTGGTAGTATCTAAAGGGTGAAGAAGAGAAAAATATAAGATGACAAGGGAATATATATCATTCTTGAAGAAAATAAAGATGTGTTCTCCCTTACCAAAAGGTAAAATAGATAGCCAGGGAAATCTTTATATGAAGAAAATCTAGCAAACCTAGCTCAAGTGCACAAGGATGCCTTAGTTGTGATCCATAAGGGTAGATAAATAGCTTGGTAGGAGCTATAGGCAAAGGTGTAAGTATTATAAAAGGAAGTGGAACAACTCAAGGAAAATTCCAAGATGGTGCACATTCCCATTAGCATTGAAGCTAAATCCCAAGAGGCATCTTCAAGATGTTATAACTCCTTGGAAGCCATGGATCTTATGAGGGATGAGATGGACCCTCATGTGAGATAGGCCAATCAATTTTTCAACTCTCTAAGAGATGAAAGTGAAAAATTGAATATGCTAATGGTTTATATAGACAACTCACTATATAGTCATCTCAACCTAATGACTATGCTAGAAGCATCCAATGCCTTAAATCTAGTTTTCATTTAGTAAGAGGAGGTAAAGGATGGGTTATATAATTTTGGGGATTTAGTCCATATATATCAAGAACATGAGGTTCAAATTCTTCAAATTTTGCATGAGCTTAAGTTATCTAAGGTTAAAGACTCCACTAGTAAGCTGATTGGCAAAATCAATTTTGATAAACTTATACAAGAAGTAGCTAATGAGTTTAAATAGAGCTTGCAAGGTTTTAATAATTGAGGAAATTGAGTTAGAATTAATCAAATCTTGAAATAAGTTCACAAAATTTGAGATCTTCAATAATAAATTTCAAATAACTAAGGATGAGCATGTGAAGCTCCTTGGCCAGACAAAAAGAATCCATCGACCATTGCTACTAAAGTTAGATATCATATGAAAGTCACATGGAGTAGTGAATAAATTCTATGAAGATAAAAAGGTAAATAAGTAGGCTTCTAGTGTTGTAACTACATATTCAATTACCACATTAGATTTTACACCAACCAAAGTACATGCAACATTTTAAATGAATAAGCCTTTATAGGATGTAATCTTATGCATGTACAATTTTTTAACAACCAATGTACTTAAATTTAGAGTGGTTAATTATAAAGAATTGATTTTTTATTTTGTGTACATTCACATGTTGCATAATTTTAGAAAAGGTTTATTTATTTATTTTAACTTCTATTTCTCTTTGAGACAATTTTAGACCATATTGGCACTTGTAACCACTTACATGAACTTTGAGGATGAGGTGACCCCTTCCCCAAGTGTGTGTGTGTGTGTGTGTGTGTGTGTGTGTGTGTGTGTGTGTGTGTGTGTGTGTGTGTGTGTGTGTGTGTGTGTGTGTGTGTGTGTGTGTGTGTGTGTGTGTGTGTGTGTGTGTGTGTGTGTGTGTGTGTGTGTGTGTGTCTGTGTCTATATATATATATATATAAAATTGTAACCCTACCTAATTTTAGGTTAGAGTTTATTGGAATATAGAGTATCAAATAATTTTGATTGTCAACAAAGTGTCTTGAGTATTTTCTTTCCAATTCCATGTAATCAGTTTTTATTTCCATAGTTGTTATTTCCATGGTTGAGTGATTCAATAATATTTATTGTGATATAGCCATGAGTAGACTCTTGATTTTTTAGTTGATATATTGATCTGAGATGTGCAATAACTATTGAAGGATTAGTGTATATATTTATTAAGTTAGTCAAGTCAATTGAATCATATTTTTTAATGTGTATTTATGATTTATTTGGTGTATTTTTATGTGTGTGTGCAATATCTACCTCAGATAATTATTTTTCCCAAGCCATAATCTCTTAATCAAGGGTGTGTAATAGCTACCCTAAAAGGAGCAATGTTTGTTTGAGGCATGTGAATTTCTTACATCTTTGTTTCCTTATACTTCATATATATCTTTGACTGCAAGTGTGCTATTATTCCTAGTAATAGGCACAGGGTTGAGAAATCATAGGTTTGTTTAGAAACTAACTAGGGAAGTAATTCTCAAGAACCATAGAGCCTTCTTTTTAGTCTTACCTTACCTTCTTTTTGAGTTTGTTATTAAGACATTCATATTTTAGATTAGATACGAGCCACCCATCCAAATCATGTAGAATATTCACTCTATTAGAAATCCATACCTCTATCTAAAAACCTTGACAAAAACCTACATGCCCTAACCCTATTCCATCAATTTGTTGAAATATATTGCATACCTACAACTTGTACCCTGGAGTGGAGTTCACCTCTATTGAGATCTTATTATGTTAGAGCTTACCTCATTTGATTGTAGTGTGTACAAAACCCACATCAACAATACTCCACTAGTGATACAAGGAGGGCCTTGAACACCCCCCAATAATAGAGGTTATTATTTATGTAGATTTACACTGGAGTCACCCAAGAGAGTGACAAGATCTAATTCCTAGGTTGGTTTATTATCATCACCCTTGAAAATTCATAAGAGACTTAGAGTTGTACCAATAGCTCTAGTTTAGAACAATCCCCTACCTCTATTATGGAACCCCTTACTTATAATGAACCCTTTACCTTTGAAATAACTAATGGATTTGCAACAACCTTGGTTAGTTGGAACTACCATCACCATCTTAAGAGACATGTACGATTTTCCCTAGAATACTAAAAAATATCTGCCATCCTTTTCTCCTTCAGAACCAAGGACAGTAGGAGAGCATATAAAATATATTAAAGTTGATTTAAGATCAATGAATGTAGTTGATGAGGATGCTGTATGTCAATTATTACCTTTTAATTTAATGGATGCTACTTATGATTGGTATTTAAATATAACCAAAAATTCCATCGCTAATTATGAGGAATGTTAAATGGATTTTATTGCATATTTTGGACAGGTCCCTTATCTTAGATTGGTATATTATTACTTCACCAGTATAAAGAGGGAGCATAATGAGCCCATATATGCTTTCAATGTAAGGTGGTAGAAGATGTATAAATGGTTGATCCTAAGGTATAAACCAAAACTAATATTAGTATTAGAGATGTATAAGAATGCCTTGGACCCCATCACCATTGTATTCTTAAGGAGAGAACCTAATATAAATACTTTGGAATTGGCATTAGAAGATGTTATTATCATTGATATACAACTCAAACCATAGACACCTAGGGCTCCTAACATCAACAATGGATTTTCAACACTCAATCTGATGTCACATGTGAAGCAGAACATTCTAGCATATTATAAGAATTAATTGTACACACTACCTCTACTAATATAAATGATGAATCCAAATTTTGGCTACTTGAATAATCATGTGATAGGTATTAGTTAACTAATAGAACCAGCATGAAACTACACTCCCCATAGTTTTTCTACAAGGTATAGATTCCAAAAAATCCAAATTGGATTCTATTCAAAAGGTGGTCCAAATGTTGAGTAATGATTTTCTAAATATGCAATGAAAGATGGGAAATGTCAACACCCCAACTTGTAACCAAAACATAGGGTTACATAGATATAATAAGCCATTAAAGAGGCCTACAAATAACATGGATCAGCCCAGCAAGCTTCCATAAATCAAAATGGTTGAAATGGCTCTCCTCAATTGGTGTAGGATACATAATACACCCCAACATGGTGAGCTCGATTGTGTTGAGTTCTATACAAAATTTGAGATATTTTAGATGGAAGTAACCAAATAGGATTAGATCAATAATTCACTATAATCCCATCAAGATCATAGATCTTCTATCACAGCCATGTTCTTTGAAACCATGAGTTTTCCTTCCCAATCAAGGATGATAATGAACCATAAGATAATATAGATGAAGTTCATGCTTTTCAGTAGCTACATAGAGGTGCATACAACTTAAGAAACAAATAGATACTTACCACCTCAACCCCTCTAAACATCACAATAATTCTTCCAAATCCCAAAGTATACAATAAACCACCCCCTCTAAAAGGGAATGGTCAACCACTAAGTAAGGAAGAACTGAGTAAAGGAGGTTACAACATCATGGAAGATATGAAGAAGATAAAGGAAAATACAACTCTCCATGAGTTAGCCTAGATCACTAAAAAAAAAGGAACTATTATGCAAATCCATTACTAGAAAGGCTCCTATGTAAATAAATAGAGTGATTATGGATAAAGCAAAGGTTGTTGATATTAATGTTATTTATAAGAGCAAGCCCAAATTACCACCATTTTTAATGACTATTAGAGCATTTGGTAAGAATATTAATAACTATTTGGTTGATTTTGGAGCATCTAAAATTGTTATGCCTACCTCTATATGTTGAAAGCTTGATCTTACCATAAGCCCTTCAAATAGATTAGTCTCTCAACTAGACAAAATGGTTGTACCAATAGTTGGAAAAATAAATAACATACATATCTAAGTAGTGTCAAAACCAAGAGTCCATATGACTATTGATATTTTGGTAGTAGACATATAAGAAGGCTATGGATTATTACTGAGTAGAGATTGGTATAAAATGCTTAATGGATATCTTTCCATAGACTTCTCACTTATTTAACTATTGTGGAGAGGAGTCTTAAACTAGATTTGGATTAATAGAGAGCTAAGAATGAAATATCCCATTAGGGAATATAATGTCAAAAATGAAGAGTTGAAGTATAACTCTCCCACTCTTGGCATTTACACTTTTACCACTCACAATCTAGCACAAAGCCCAGGACCTAAAGGTTTGAGTCAGCTATGGACTATGCATTTTGATGAATCTAGGTCCAAGCAAGGATCAAGAATAAGAATTGAGCTAATTGATCCTCAATGTAAGTTCTTAGCATCTTATAGATTGAAATTTATGTGTACTAATAATAGAGCTAAGTATGATCCTCTAATTTTCGAATTATATTTTATGCTAAAGAACAATGTAAATTAGATAAAAGTATTTGGAGACTCAAAGTTAGTAGTCCACTAGGTAAGAAACAATTATTAGTGAAAATTGTCTTATTTAAATAGATATAAACATAGATCATGGGATTTAATTTAAAGCTTTGAAGATTTTAACATAGTATCACTCTTGAGAGAGAAAAATCAAGATATTGATTCACTAGCTATTATTGCTACCAATCTTGATCCATTATAGGAGTCTAAGGTAAAGATATTTTCTATTGAATTGGTTCTTTGTCCCTCTATTCTAGATAATGTAGCAAATTTCTAGGTCATCAATGATGATCAATAGATTATCTAGTTCTTAACTAATTTATGGGATTTCAAGTCCCAAATCATTGATGATAAGGACATTAACCACTTATTTTAATAAGAAACAAATAAATATGCCATTCTCCAACTCAAATAAAATTTAATTCTAGCTAGCTTAGTCTCCTTAGAAAGATCATTTGATTTAGACGCTCAAGCATAACATCCAAGCAACCTAGGGTCAATGAATCAAACTTCAATAGGGAAAATCTAGGAGATGACCATAATCCATGTTATGTAGATATTAGCCTCAACTACACTATGGAGGAAAGGTAGCGAGTCAAGGACTTGATTTCTCAATACAAAGACATTTTCTCTTGGACCAATAAATACTTGAATGTGTATGACCCATATGTCATCACTCACACAACTTCCTTAAAGAAATACCATAACCCATTTAGATAGAGGTACAAGAGTAAATCCTATTTTGGAGCCTCTTATTTAGAGGGAAGTGGAAAATTTGTTAAGTGCCAAGATCATCTTCCCAATCAAACATTATACCTAGGTGGCCAATTTAGTCTTAGTTAGAAATAAGAGTGGTGATATTAGATTATGTGTATATTTTATAAACCTGAATAGGGCTTTTGAGAAAGACAATTATCCTCTACTTCTTTAGATGAGGTAATAGACATAGTTAGTGGTTCTAAAATGATGTCCTTTTTAAATGGGTTTTTAGGCTAGAATCAAGTACTAGTGTAGTCTAAAGATAGAATTAAGATGATGTTTACCACAAAATAGGGTACTTATGCATACAAAACGATGTCTTTTGGCCTAATCAATGCAAGAGATACCTTTCAGTATGCCATGGATCATGGTTTCAAGTGACTAATAGGAAAATGCATAATCATCTATATGGATGATCTTACAGTGTTTTTGAACAATAGAAAGGATCACATAAGTCACCTACAATCCATATTTGAGAGGTGTATAAGGTTTGTTATTTCACTAAACTTGAAGAAAAACATATTTGGAGTCATTAAGGGGAAAATCTTGGGACATATTATCACAAAGGATGGGATCACCATTAATCTTGAGAGAATCCAAGCAATTTCAAAAATTTAGTAGCCAAATAACAAGAAGGAGATCAAGTAATTCTTTAGAAAAATCAACTTTGTGAGAAAGTTCATCTCAGGGTTTGCAAAAATTGTCAAGCCTCTAAATGCCATGCTCAAATAAGATGTTAAAATTGAATGGATAGTTGAATCCAATAATTATTTCCAAGACATAAAAAATGACATATCTTAGGCCCCAATATTGATTAGTCTAGACTTCATAAAAGATTTTTATCTATATTTGTTTGCTTTATAACACACTATTTTTGTGATTATCACATAGAGGAAAGATAGAACTAAGAACTTAATTTCCTTCATGAGCATAAATTTGAAGGATGAAGGACTTCATTATTTTGTGATTGATAAGAATATTTTTTCTCTTGTCAAAGAAATGAATAAATTTTGACATTACATCTTGATGAATAAAACCATTGCTATTGTACTTGACCTTGTTGTCAAGCTCACCCTATCACATAATGAGTTAGGATAACATCAAGGCAAATGGATGGCCAAGATCCAAGAATTTGACATAAAGATGAGTTTGTAAAGATCATCAGAGGTCAAGGCATTATCCATCTCATGATTGCGCCTAATCCTTGAATCATTGTTGAATAGGTATGTGTAGTACAAATTTCTAAAGGATAATGGTATATGGATATAATATAATATTTCATTATAGTAACTTGTCCCCAAATCTTAGTAAAGAAGAAGGAGAGCTTTGAGGCCCAAAGATGATCATTTAATGATTAAAAAAGGAGTCTTATATAGAAGGAAATATGAAGGTATTTATCTTAGATGTATATCTATAGAGGAAGCTAAAGATATTTTGGAGAACTTGCATCAAAAGATAGGAAGTGGTCACCCTACTAGGAATACCATAGCCCATAAAATCTTAAAGTTGGGTTATTATTGGCAAACCATATTTAAATATGCACATATGCATGTCAAGAACTACCATGAATGTCAAGTATTAGCCAAGACAAAATTACACACAATAATTCCTCTATAGCCAATTATTGAAGGAAGGCCATTTGCATAGTGGGGTTTAGACTGCATTGGTGTAATCAACCCAAATTCTTTAGTAGGCCATAAATTTATGCTTATGGCTACAAACTATTTCACTAGATAAATGAAAGTAATAGCTACAAAGAATAGTAGAGCACAAGATGTGATTCACTTTTTAGAGGAACACATAACAACTAAATTTAGCATGCACATCTTTTTAGTGTGTGACAATGGACTAGCTGTTATTTTAGTAGAATTCATTGAATGGCCACATGATAATTACATCATAGTTAGATCAGCTTCTAACCACTACCCTAAGGTAAATGGATTAATAGATTCAATAAATAAAAATATGATTGATGCAATCAAGAAATCAATAGCGGACAAGCCTAGATACTAGCACAATTTACTAACGTATGCTCTTTGGGTAGACTAGACAAGATACAAGCAAGCCCTAAAAGCTTTTCCCTACCTGATAGTATATCGGCACAACTAGTTTTCCCCATCACATTGAAACTACCCACCTATTAATTCATGTAATACTACATGAAACCAAATGAAAAAGTATAATCAATATTGTTTGATATAATAGAAATGGAGGATTCAAGGATTGAATCCTTTCAAATATTCAACAAACACCAGGATGTGGTCAAAAGATGGTTTGATAAAAGAGTGAAAGTCAAATCATTTAGAATTTTGGATTTGGTGCTACTATGAGATAAAGCCCATGAAAATAAAGGAAAATATGATAAGTTTTCCCCATTATGGATTGGACCCTACTAAATTTAAGAGATCATGGGCAATAATGCATTTCATCTAAAATACCTCTAAAGCAATGAGCTTACATATATAGTCAATAGATAATTCTTAAACCATAAATTTAAAGTTGTTCCATCTATGGATATTATTGATTGATAAAATTTAGATAAGTTTTAAATGTAGGACTAGAGTAGATTTCCATGCTTTCTAGAGTAAATTTCCTTGCTTTCTAGTTTAGATTTCCATTAATTCTAGTCTATATTTCTATGTTTTCTAGATTAGTTGTTCTTTATTTTCTTTGGAATTCAAGGTTGTGCTTACTCTAGTTATTGCCAGGTTAAAATCCAAAACAACTAATTTTAGGACTTGTTGAAAAAGGGAAAATTAATCTTGACACATTGGGGGCTAGTTTATAGATTGGGTGCATTTCTTTGTTTTTTAAGAATTCAAGATGAAATAAAGTGATCACAAGATTATTTTGAACTATGTCACAATAGAATACTTTTACCAGACATATAGAATTTTTTCTTGAGGTAATTCATACAAATTTATAAATTTCTCTTATTTTATTGGGTCAAATTCACTCATCATGTTAAATACTTGTTAAAATTGGCAATTCTAGGTGTAGATTTTGTTAGCAAGGACATTCTAGTAACAATGCATTTTATAACTATACCAGCTCACTAGAGTTTCATCTCCCCTCTTTCCCATTGATCTAGGCATAATAAGAACAAAACAAAAGATATATAAAAGAACCAATGAGTTCAAAAGAGCAAAAAAAGAAAATTTTAAAATAAAATAGCTCACATGATGAAATAAGGTTAATGCACCACACATCATGGTTGTAAGAATACAATGGAAGGAGTAGAGAAAAAACCTAAGGTATATCTCTTAGGGATATGGATGCCTATATGTTAGTAGATAAATACCTGATCTTCCCTTGATTTAATGATCTTTAATAGATACTAGAACAAAATCTACATCTTCATCAAAACCTTCTAAAAAGCTCATCACAACAAGGGATAAATAAACTACACATTTAACATACATAGATCTAAAGAATTAGAAGGAAAGTATGTTATGTAAATTAAAATAGTAATCTCTTTCATGTTTATGATTTAAGTATTTTTTTTGGTGACATGGTTCAAGATTGATCTAAATATTGCAAGACCAAAGTTCTGGGTTCTTGAATACTTAGGAGTATTCCCCCTATATGTCACCAATTGTTGTACCCAACATCAAACTTTTTATTTTTAAATAAATGGGGACCCACCTTTTTTGAATTTTAATCTTAGTATTGAATCCATATTTTCATATTTTTATGCAAATTTTTGAATATCTAAGGCATTTCACTTTTGGCATGATGATATTGGCAATGTATTTTATGAGACTAACTTTTCTATTGCAGAGACTATTACTTTTAATTTATATTTTTTGGGATAATTAATTTGGCCCTTGTGCCAATCATATTATTTGATTTTATGTTTAGGTGTTCTTGGGCCTATTTTATTTCAAGTTTATTATTTGAAAACCCTTATTTTTTCAAGGAAATTATTGCAAACATTTTGTCTGAAACAATTCTCCTAATAGAATTTGACCTACCAACTCTTTGCCTTATAAAATTTTGGACTAAAAACACTTTTCTCAAAACAAAAATATAATGGATTATCCCTTAAACCCTACCAAACCTACCATTTGAAACTTTTTAAATGACTCTTAGATATATGAATTATCCATCCACCCTTATGAAGTAGACCCTTCGAGTAAATTGTTGCCCTGAAGTAGGACCTTTGAATCCTTTCCACATACCCTTCAATACCTTTTAAACTATCCCTTCATCCTTTTTTAAAGTGTCCTATGTATTTTTAAGTAACCCTTCATCCTTTCTAAAATTGAACCCTTTACCCTTTCTGACCACCTCTTTTTGAGGCATATACCCTTTAGGTTTTGTGTGATTGACCCCTTAAGGATTCTATCTCAAATCCTTTACCCCATGGGACTTATCATTTAGGATACTTATTTCAAAGCCCTTTCCCCATGAAAATTTCCCTTTAGCCCTCACATTGGTGACCCCTTTTAACATGAACATACCCTTAAAGATTTCTATCCCAAGCCTTTGACCCTTTTCTAAGTGGCCACTTACCCTTAAAATATTTTGAAAAGGACTTTTAAGACCTTTCAAAGTGTAATTTTTCCCTTTCCCTTCTTAGAAATACCCTTCAAGACTTTTATCTTGGGTCATTTTTCCTTTGAAAAATTCCTTTGAACATTTTATCCAAGAGAATATACACCCTTTGGCCCTCCAAAACTTACCCTTTAGGACTTTTGAAATGACCCTTAGCTGTATGGAAGTATCCTTCAGAAAGATAAAAGGTTCCCTCTAGCCTCTCCAAAGGTGAGCCTTCAAGACTTTTATCATGGATAAAACACCCTATAATGTGTACCCTATAGATCAAAATACCCTTTAGGGAAATTGAAAATTACCTCTAGACCTTCAAAATAGCCCTTCAAGATAATTTCTTCTGGGCTTTTGCCTGAATGAATTCTTTAGGGAAATTTTTGTAGACATTATGTCTGTTGGTTGAATATTTTGTCAATCAGCATACTGATAAACAAAATAGGTCTGATTAGCCAAATTAGGAAGATTGGTCATCCAAATGTGTAGGTTCACCACATCAAAAGGGGGGATAAACCATCCATCTCTTTTTTTAGAGATGATGCATGAAAATAAAAGGAAAAATCTCAAGAGAAATGATAGAAATCACTCCTCTTCTTTTAGAAGTACTATTCAACAAACCACAAGAATACTCCTGGTAGTAATTGCAAAATGTAACCAAAGATGTAGTAACCAAAAAATTGAGATGTAGCACAAAGTCTCCACCTAAATTGACCAAGAGTGAGATATGAAGGACAATGAGTGCACAAAGTCATCCCAAGGTCCTTTACACAAAAACAAAAAGAAAACACACTAAAGGCAATTATGGGGGCACAAAGTCTATCCACAGTTGACTTCAAGACACCTTCCTGACTACTTTCACTAATTTTGCTTATTAAATTAAAGGAATATAAAATATATTAAGGAAAAAGACATAAGAATAGTTTCCCCAACAACAAAGATATCATAGGATAAATTCTAAAAGGTCACTTGCTTTCTTATTCCAATAACAAAATATGATCAACAATCTAAGCTCAAAGTCTCAATAATGTCTTTCAATTTCGGTAGAGTTTCATTTCTAATTATCAGAGAGTGAGATTTTACAATAAAAGAGAGTCCCTTATATAGCCTCTTCAAGAAGGACTTGAGAACAATAACACATCATATTGCATTGAATTTTGTTAAGAAGACATGCTAGAATTTAGTAGGATATACCCATTTGCTTTTCTCAATGCAGAGAAATAGGTCATGCTATTGAAAGTTTGCATCTTTCAATGTCCACCTGGAAGTCTACTTTTAGAAACATATCTAATTCACAAATGTTTCTGATCCTTCCTCATCATTTCTCCTTTTCTAGTTAATTAAATCAGGTCCTTGATTCAATTTGATGTTTTGTTCCTTAGTCACTTCCTACTGGTCTTGGTCTTAAAGCCTTTGAATGCATTCAAGTCCATGCTTTACAAGGATCAATGGCTATTTCATTGTCACAACTTTGACATCTATGGGCACGTCACTTTCCTTGACAATTCCTTCAGCTTTGTCATTTGATCTTTCCTGGAGGTGACCTATCCTTCAAGGCCTTGATAAATGGTCCACTTTGGGTCAGGAAGAGCCTCCCACAAGGGTATCTACCCTTTAGGTAGTCTTTAGATGGCCTTCAAGCTTCTTTCTTCTAGTGGTTCACTATGTTCTTTGGCTCTTATTTAAGGCTTTTCAAAATCAATGGCTATTTTATGAACCTTGAAATTGACGTTCGTGCACCCATCACTATATTTGAATTTCCAATGGCTAATTCACCATTCTTGACTTTAACATCTTCAGGCACGTCACCCCTTGGATTTTCTTTGGCTTTATCTTGATTCATCCTTTCCTTCATATTTCTTGTTTTGCATCCTCTCGAAGTGAAGGTGACCCTTCAACTTTGGGGAAGTGTCCTTTAATTTTGTAGCTGAGAGTCTCCCGTAAGGGCACCTACCCTTCAGGGTCCTTCGGCAGCCTTTTGTCTTTGGAATCCTTCAGAGCTTTCCCATAGACTTTTTCCACAGACATTTTCCCATGGACAAAAAGTCTACAAGAATTATTTTGATTGCCTTGTCTTTGGCCTTCATAAATTCTTTTGGGCTTTCCTCCCATAGCTTCTCCAAATTTATGCAAACTTTTTTTTCGAAGGAATTTATTTGGACAAAAGTCTGAAAGAATTGTTTCTTTCCTTAGTCTTTCTGCTGGGGGAACTTTTCTTTATTTTTTGGTCTTTGAATTCTTTTAGAGGAAAAAGTCTGAAGGAATTCTTTCAGACAATTTCCCTGAAGGAATTCTCTTTGTCTTGTTCATTTTCTTGAAGGAATTTCCTTTGCTCTTTTGGCCTTTGAATTGGTCCACTTGCCTCCTTCCTACCCTCTACAAGGGTTGTTTGTCCCTTGGAAATTTGCCTTAGTCAATTTTATGTGAATCTCAAATTATGACATGTGGCAACATTAGCTGAGTTCTATCAAGTTTTTTGCTCATTGCCCTCTGCAAGGGTTCTAGGCTTTGGTTCACTACCCTCCACAAGGGTATCTGATCCTTTGGCTTTGGAGCAACCCCTTGAACCTACTGATTAAACCAACAGATTGAACCAACTTTGGTTTAATGGTTTAATGGTTCATTCCCTTTGACCACTTAAACCAAGATTCTTTGAAACAAGCCTTGTTGAACCCATTGAACCTTGAACCTGTTGAAACTTTTAAATGCAAGTGGTTTAATGGTTTAATGTTTCAATCCTCAAAAATTTGTTGAACATTGATTGAACATACCTATAGAAACCTTTAAACTTATTGAACCATTAGTCCATCACTTCCTTGTTCTTTTTAAGCTCTTTGATCTTCATCGCACTGGTTGAACCTTTAAACCTATGAACTCGTTGAGCCTTTTGGTTCAAGGGTTCAACAGTTCAAGGTTCAAGCCTTCTTCTCTTTGATAAGTGTATTAAAGCCATTGAACCTTGAAGCGGTTAAACTTTTGCTACTGATGTTGAACCTTTGAACCTGTTGAACCAATTGAACCAAAATGGTTCAAGGTTCAATGGTTCAATGGTTTAATCCTTTCTTAGAAGCTTGCTAATGAACTCTTTTGGTTAAGCCTTGTCATTGAACCAACTTTGAAATCACCTAAGTGTTGAGAGCTTGATTCTTTCCTACAAAGTCCATAGAAATCAACCTATGATACCCATTGAACTTGGCCTATAGAGTCTATAGATTTTCTTTCTGCAGAGTCTGTAGATTCTCTTCATGCAGAGTTTGTAGATTCGATCCTGTAGAGTCTGTAGATTCAATCCTGCAGAGTCTCTAGATTCTCTTCTTACATAGTCCATAGATTCAAGCCTATAGAGTCCATAGATTTTTGAGAAGCTTGAAATATGAAGAATTTGAATGCTCAGAACAAATTTTGAGAAGGGAAGAGACAATTTTGGTCTGAAGGACCAAAATAGTTCAAATGTTGTCCCAAAAATGAGTGATATTTTTGGGGGACAATAGCTGGCTCTAGTTGAGGAACTTCTATCAATTATAAAAAAGAATTGAAGGGAGTAGAATCCAAAATATCTAGTGCTTTGAAGTATGCCATTGGGCTATGGAGTCATGTTACCCAAAAATGAAAGGCATCAAGAAAAGGAAAAAAATAAAACAAAATAGAATTAAAAACTATACAAATATACATATTTATAGATGAAATGATCTAATACTTCAAGAGTTGAAGTGTTTTAGATGCTGCTTCTTGAGAGGTAGTGAAAATAACACGCTATCTTGACAAACTAGCAAGAGGGCATTGTGTCCCCAGAACGGTGACGAGCAAATGGAACTCTCCACCAAGAAACCAATTTTTGCATCTTCCTCTTGGTTTTTTATTTTTCTTGCCCCATGGTAGGATGTGGTCTTCAATTTGAAAGCTATAACTCCTTGCTTTCTTGGTGAAGGGTTCCTTTGCCTAATTTTGATTTGTAGTAGCATGGTCCATTACCATAATTGGTTGTTCTTCTAGTTTAGTCTAGCACATGATTGGATGGTCCACATTAAACTCCTACCAAACTATTAGCTTAACATCTCCTTTGATGTGAAGGAGTTTGATCTCTTCATCTTGAGTAATCTTCAATCTGAGCAATAGAGATTCATAACCAATTATGTTGTAGGTGTTTTTGAATTATAAATTGCATGAAGGAAGAATATCTCTTTGAGGAGATATCAACATAGTCCCAACTCCATTATTGGTGAAAGAATTGTTGCCATTGGATTCTAGGATCCAAGCATCATCAAAAGTTGATTTCCTATCAGATTTCTCTTTGTTAGAGATGGAAGATCCTTCCTTATTTATATTGTGCCCTACCAATTCTCTTGATGTCTTGTTTGGATCAATTCCTAGATTGTCAGCTATAAGACTTTCATCTATAGAAACATGAACATTCTCTGTGGTCAAGAAATAATTACCCCTGCCTAAAGACTCAAACAAAATTTGTGCTACAGGGGCTGATGTTTGGGTGACCACATATTTTACCTCCTTTTCATGGAGCAATCTCTTCATTATGCCTTGGATAGGGATCCTTGCATTAAATAGTTCCAAGCTTAGTTTTCCTCCCACGTCCTTCTAAAAATTTCATCCAAGTAGGATACCATAAGATGTTAGAACGTCAGCCACCAAGACAGTCATCTTGATTCTCTTATCTGGAAAGGCTGCAAATGCAAATTGGGCATCTTTGATTTGCCCTAGTAATGGTACTTGTTTGTTCTCCATAGAGAAACATCTCCCAAATGTCTTGGTTAGTGTGAGACTCAGAGAATCAGCTACTTTTGTAGGCATGACATTGTTAGATGCCCTGGAATCAATGATGCAATTGTTGAGTTCATAACCATTTATCAATAAGGAAACATAGAAAGGTTTTATTTTTCTAGGGGTAGCTGGAGGAGTAATGACAAGATTATTTGGAATGGGCATGTTCTTTGGGAAATCAAGAATTATTTTCTTAACCTCTTGTCTTACAGGAATGGTTTGGTTCTTGACACATTGGACTAACTTATGCAATTGATCAAGATTGGACTACAAATATTCAAATTTAGACATTTGAATTTTGGTCTTCTTGACATGATCAATTATTTCAAATCACTGAATTGGACTAGGAATAGAGGAAGTTATTTCAACCTTTTAAGTTTTAAGAGGGATGGGAGGAGGGTTGGTTTGCAAAATTGAAGTAGAAGGTGAGGGTGAAATTGATGTACTTACCTTTTGGGTGATCACCAGATCCTTTGACTAGAAAGGTAGAGTGGTTCCATGCTTAGAAATTGTAATTGCTAGTTGAGGTTGCTCTTCTATCTTCACTTTATTAGCTTATTGGATTGATTGGTTCTTAGACCTGGTAAACACTGCATATGATCCATTAATAGCTTCTCTTTTGCTTCAAGGTTCATCCTAGTAATTCAAGAAATCAATGTGGGAGTCACCAGTTGATTCTTCTTGATCTTCCATGAAGAGATCAACATTATTTTCTTGCTCAAACTTAGGTTGGAAAGAGAAAGCATGTTCTATTTTTAAATATTCAAGTGTTGAGTTGGTTGGAGGAGCTTCAAGGGCAAGTTTCCCTTGTGGGGGAGGAAGATGATCTGGCTACCCTTGATTCCTAGCAACATTGCCTTGATATGACTGATTTGGAAATGTCCTTCTTGGCATATCTTTATATGAAGGAGCAGAAGACATACCATGTGCCATTTGTCTTTTCAAGGCTAGTAGTTCATTTGCTAGCTTTTGCACCATTGGATCAGTGGTGCCTATAGATGAATATTCAGAAGATGATGAATGTCTATTTTTGTTTGGATCTCTTCTTATCTTCCCTGCTAAGATGAGGTCATCTTCTACCTCAATGGCCAAAAGTTGAGTTGCAACAAAATCTATTTGATCATCACATCTCAAAAGAAAACTCACTTTAGGTAACTGAGAATTAATGAAGAAGCATTTGAGATTCTCAGCTATAGGTTGAGCAATTACGGGAATTCTATTCCTCAGTTTGTCAAATTTGGCTATGAAGTCTCTCATTAGTTCATGAGGGTCTTTCTTCATCTATGTAAGTTGAGCCAAAAGTGCATGTGCATCTTCTGCAAGTTTGAATCTAGTCTCAAACTTAGCTTTGAGGGTATTCCAATCAGTTACTGACCAAGCCTGTAGATGATAAAACCAATCTATAGCAGCACCTTATAATGTTTTTACAAATAGCCTGACTGCTATGTCTTCAAATTCTACTCCAATTATGCCACATGCTATGTTGAAGGTTGCAATGTGTTCATCAAGATGAACTTTACCATCACCATAGAATTTGGGGAAATTCTTCCTTAAACTACGTGGAAGCTCATGTAGAGGTGGAGTAAGATTGAGAGGACCAAAAGAATTACCCCAGGGGCATTGAACTACCATTATATGACTATGAAAAGGAGGAATAACAAATTTCAGAGGAGTAATTATTGGTAAAGATTTATCAATAGTAGAAGTGGATACTTTGTTTGGCAATGGAGATCTGACTTTAGTAGGAGGAAAGCTCTTGTTTTGTTGGAGGCAAGATGGTGAAGGAAACATATCAAAATTACTTTGTTGTACCAACTTGAATATAGGGTCAATAATACCTTTAGCCCTTTGGCTTCATGTATACCTTGAATCTGCAATATTGTGAAACAAAAATGGAAAAGAATTAACCTTGCTTTAGTTTGAAGCTTGAGGCTTTAAACTACACACTCTTTCTTAGCAGCTCTAGTTTTGTAGACCAGATAAAATAATAGAGGTGGAGGAAGATGGTAAGTCTATAAATGGATAATGGGTAAGACATGAAATGGAGTTTCTAGAGTCTATAATGGATAAGGGTTATAATGATAATGGGTAAGACACAGGTGATGTTTCAATCTAAAACATGAGGTTCCAAATTGCACAAAATTATGTATATCCCCATCATAGTTGCCAAAAACTATTGCATGAGGCTTGGAGGAAAATTTTAACAATGGGAAAGCACTAGAGCAGTTCATTCTTCCATAATGGAGTATAATGGATAGGTTATAAAAATAATGGGTTATGTCCCCAGCGGAGTCACCAAAAACTTTTGGTTGAATATCTTGTCGATCAGCATACTGATAAAAAAAATAGGTCTGATCAGCCAAACTAGGAATATTGGTCATCCAAATGTGTAGGTTCACCACATCAAAAGGGGGACTAATCTCTCCTCTCATCAAGGGGATATTCCCTATATATATATATATATATATATATATATATATATATATATATATATATAAACAAAAAATAATACTCAACGGTAGGATAAACCATCCATCTCTCTTTTTTCAAAGATGATGCATGAAAATCAAAGGAAAAATCTTAAGGGAAATGATAGAAATCACTCCTCTTCTTTCAAATGTACTATTCAAAAAACCACAATAATACCCCTAGTAGCAACTGCAAAATGTAAACAAGGATGTAGTAACTAGCAAATTAAGATGTAGCACAAAGTCTCCACCTGAATTGCCCAAGAGTGAGATACGAAGGACAATGAGGGCACAAAGTTGTCCCAAGGTCCTTTACATAGAAACAAAAAGAAAACACACTAAAGGTAATTATGGGGGCACAAAGTCTCTCCACAATTGACTTCAAGACACCTTCCTGACTACTTTCACTAATTCTACTTATTGAATTAAAGGAATAGAAAATATATTAAAGAAAAAGACAAGAACAATTTCCCCAACAATAAAGATATCATAGCACAAAGTCTGAAAAGTCACTTGATTTTTTATTCCAATAACAAAATATGATTAACAATATAAGCTCAAAGTATCAGTAATGTCTTTCAATTTGGGCAGAGTTTCATTTTTGATTATCAGAGAGTGAGATTTTACAATAAAAGAGAGTCCCTTATATAGCCTCTTCAAGAAGAACTCAGGAATATTAACAAATCATATTACATTGAATTTTGTTAAGAAGACATGCTAGAATTTAGGGGCATTTACCCATTTGCTCTACTCAATGCAGAGAAATGGGTCATGCTATTGAAAGTTTGCATCTTTCAATGTCCACCTAGTGGTCTACTTTTAGAAACATATCTAATTTGCAAATGTTTTTGATCCTTCCTCATCATTCCTCCTTTTTTGGTTAATTGAATCAAGTCCTTGATTCAATTTGATCTCCTATTCCTTAGTCACTTCCTACTAGTCTTGGCCTTAAAGACTTTGAATGCATTCAGGTCCACACTTTACAAGGACCAATGGCTATTTCATTGTCACAACTTTGACATCTACGGGCATGCCACTTTCCTTAGCAATTCCTTTAGCTTTATCATTTGATCTTTCCTAGAGGTGACCTTTCCTTTAGGGCCTTAAGAAATGGTCCACTTTGGGTTAGGAAGAGCCTCCCACAAGGTTATCTGGCCTTCAGGTGATCTTCAGATGGCCTTTGGGCTTCTTTCTTCCAATAGGTCACTAAGTTCTTTGGATCTTCTTTAAGGCTTTTCAAAATCAACGGCTATTTTATGAACCTTGAAATTAACATTCGTGCACCCATCACTATGTTTGAATTTCCAACAGCTAGTTCACCATTCTTGACTTTGACGTCTTCAAGTACGTCACCCCTTGGATTTTCTTTGGCTTTCTCTTGATTCAGACTTTTTCGCTACTTGCTTCCTTCATATTTCTTGTTTTGCATCCTCCTGAAGGGAAGGCGACCCTTCAGATTTGGGGAAGTGTCCTTTAATTTGGTAGTTGAGAGTTCCCCACAAGGGCACCTGCCCTTTAAGGTCTTTTAGCAGCCTTTTGTCTTCAAAATCCTTCGGAGCTTTCCTGTAGACTTTTTCTGCAGATATTTTCCTATGGATAAAAAGTGTGCAAGAATTATTTTGGTTGCCTTGTCTTTGGCCTTCAGAAATTATTTCAAGATTTACTCTTATAGCTTCACTAAATTTCTTCAGACTTTTTATCTAAAGGAATTCCTTCAGACAAAAGTCTGAAAGAATTGTTTCTTGCCTTAGTCTTTCTGTCGGGGGAACTTTTCTTTATTTTTCAATCTTTGAATTCTTTCAGAGGAAAAAGTCTGAAGGAATTCTTTCAGACAACTTCCCCAAAGGAATTCTCTTTGTATTATTTATTTTCCAAAAGGAATTCCCTTTGCTCTTTTGGCCTTTTAATTGGTCCACTTGCCTACTTCCTGCCCTCCACAAGGGTTGTTTGTCCCTTGGAAATTTTCCTTAGTTGATTTTATGTGAATCTCAAATTATGACACGTGGCAGCATCAGCTAAGTTTTATTAGGGTTTTTGCTCGCTGCCCTCCATAAAGGTTCTAGGCCTTGGTTCACTACCCTCTACAAGGTTATTTGATCCTTTGGCTTTGGGGCAACCCCTTGAACCTATCAATTGAACTAACTAATTGAACCAACTTTGGTTCAACGGTTCAATGGTTCATTCCCTTTGACCACTTGAACCAAGATTCTTTGAAACAAGCCTTGTTAAACCCATTAAACCTTGAACCCGTTGAACCTTTTGAACCCAAGTGGCTCAATGGTTCAACGGTTCAATGCTTCAAGCCTCAAAAATTTGTTGAACCTTGATTGAACCTGCCTATAGAAACCTTTGAACCTATTGAACCATTAGTCTGTCACTTCCTTGTTTTTTCTAAGCTCTTTGATCTTCATCACACTGGTTGAACCTTTGAACCTGTAATCTCATTGAACCCTTTGGTTCAAGGGTTCAATGGTTCAAGGTTCAAGCCTTCTTCTCTTTGATAAGTGTTTTGAAGCTATTGAACCTTGAAGTGGTTGAACTTTTACTACTGATGTTGAACCTTTGAACCTGTTGAACCAAAATGGTTCAAGGTTCAACGGTTCAGTGGTTCAATCATTTCTTAGAAGCTTGCCAATGAACTCTTTTGGTTGAGCCTTGTCATTGAACCAACTTTGAAATTGCCTAAGTGTTGAGAGCTTGTTTCTTTCCTACAAAGTCTATAGAAATCAACCTATGAAGTCCATTGAACTTGGCCTGCAGAGTCTGTAGATTTTCTTCCTATAGAGTCTGTAGATTCTCTTCCTATAGAGTCTATAGATTCAATCCTGCAGAGTCCGTAGATTTTTGAGAAGCTTGAAAAATGAGGAATTTGAATGCTCAGAACAAATTTTGAAAAGGGAAGAGACAATTTTGGTCTGAAGGACCAAAATAGTTTAAATGTTGTCCCAAAAATGAGTGATATTTTTGGGGGACAACAATGTCCAAAATAAATCCCCTAAAAGAATTAGTTTGTAGACATTGACCCAAGAACATTTTTCCAACATACACCCTAATTAAATTATTACCAAGAATATTATTGGTCATACCATACTTTCCCAGATAAAAGCAAAAAATATTACCTATCTATACTTTAAAGACCCCCACCAACCTGAGATAATAAGTTTGAATTATACATGAAATAAAAGATAAGTGAATTTTTCACATTTATGTCACATAAATAGATATTCAATGTAGTATTATATATAGGTGATACACCATGATTGAAATTTGTCATTGCATTCAAGCTAACTTGCATCCAAAGTTTTTGGCTATCTTATAGTGACAAAGATCCCTAGTTTCTACTACAAGAGTATACTATGAGTAAAGCAATGATAGAGCTAGAGTTGAGTTATTTTCACTAGCACATATAGCATGTAGTGCATAGAGTAATAGCAATACATAACACATAACAATGGCATCTACATCTAGAATGTTTTGAGGTACTAATATGCCATTTCCATATTCAATTAAAGACTTTATAAAATTCATCTATACATTCTTTGATGCCATGGTTTTTGGAGATAAATCTAGGAATTATTCAAAACTATGGGATTTCATTGATTCAGTGGATGTGTTTTCACTATAATATGATATGACATTAGTAGATAGATTATTTATGAAGGAATTATTGGCATTCAAATGCTAGAGACTACATTTTTAATAGAAAATCTAGAAGTGATGCCCTACTTGACCTCATTAGGGACCTATTATTTTTAGGAAGGATATTGTAAGATGTGTTCTTGAATCACTTTAGAAACAACATGGTAGTCACATGCATTTTTGGCACAAATTTTTAGAGGTACCTATCTTTGATTATCCATAATATTTTCTTTAATAAGCACAAATTATTTCAATTCAATGTAAATACCTCAATGGAGAAGGTTTTATCTTCATAGTTTTTCTTAGACTATATTATCACATGGAAAAGGAATAAGCCAAAGAGGGAAATCCTAATTGATAGATTCAATATGGGGATTTACATCGGTATGGATCTCCTCAAAAAATTATACAATATGTCCAACATTAAATTTGTCAATTTGGATTAGGTTCCATTATTCTATATGATGCTCACACATGACACTACATACACCCTAGGTGAGATAATAATCTTGTGTTGAGGGAGGAAATTACACACAAAGATAGGCACCCCACACCCATAAGAAATTTTTTCATGATGCCATAATTATTAGATGTAGTCATGGGAATATGTTATAGAGACCTTGGTGTATTATGGGCTTTGGCTATAGAATATGATAAGAATAAGATCTATGATTACTACCAATTCATAAACATTTATTTATACACCAAACATATGGTAAAAATCTTAGAGGATGTTTATCCTCAAATTTGGAAAGCATTCATGGTTTACCCATGTCTCAAATTGGATAATATTATGAAAAACTTAACTGGGAAATTAGATTACTTCTCCTACCCAAATTTTACTATCATCATGGTATGGGGAAACAATGTTGGCCCCCTATGTCTACCAAGGTTTGTTCTATACAAGTTACCTAAATAGGATATTGCCTTCCAATTATGGAAGAGAATTGAGGAAGATCTGTCAAGGTATAAGAAAGCCTTATATTTTGGTCATCTCATAACTATTAGAAGGATGTCATATATGATGAAGAGGCATATTAGTGAATTTGGTTGAAAATTCAAGATTTATCCTTTCCCTACACTTCCACATAGAGATTAGGATCTACATGGGTTGATCTAGAAGCATATTCATGGATGTAATATCCCATATAGTCCTGAGCCCTATGACTATGAATTCATATTTTAAAAGACAAGTTAGATGAGGAAGTATTGGAATGAGCATAAATTATTGGGTTACAAGAGGATCATTTGAGAATGATGTAGGATGATCCTTTAGTTTCCACCGGAGATTTAGATAGTAGGAAGCCACTTTTCAAGGGGTTGAAACATTCAATTTCTTGAGAAGATAGTATGAGGAAAAATCCAAGGACTAGGCTACCTCTTCCTTCCAAGGACTTCCTCTGAAGTTGAAGTTGAAGGTAGTAAATAAGGATCCTAGGATATCCAAGCCTAGTTCAACTAGGGGAGGATAAGTAGGAGACCCCATCATCCTTGACTCTAATGAGGAAGAGAGAACACAAGAGGTGCCTATTGTAATTTATATTCAAATGTCCATTGTTATGCCCCAAATTCACATAGTTACATCCATTGGGATATCAAATCCAAGATCAGAAGCATCATCACCATAGTACTCTCCCACTCAAGCAAGAACCCCCTTAGTTTACAAGAGAAAGCCTAAGAATCCTATGGGTAGTAATACAATAGGGCCATCATAGGGCCTATCTACTCTACCTCCATGATTAGAACTAGTTAGGGGAGATGTAGTTACTATCAAAGACATTGAAGATGATTCAAATGAGGAAGCCAAGATAGAGACATCTAAGGCTCTCTAGGTAGAGATGGTAGAGATTTTTCTTTTAGGTACCCAATCTTTTATTAGTTTTCCCTTGTCTTCTATATGCATCTTTGAGTAGTATACCTATGTGGAAGTTCCCAAATCCATTCCCTCCACTTCCACTACTACTATTTCTCCCTTTATCTCCACTTACATCTTATTCACCATACAAATACTTTATGTTTTGAATTGCACCTCCACTATTAGGGACATTAATAAAAATAAGGTGTTTAAGAAGGTACATATAACTTTGGCAACCTCCCAACTACATGTCAAATCCACTTAAATCACCCTTCCACTACCAACTACCACTTGCATAGAGTAGACCATAGTGACAAGCATTGGTAGTGGGAGGAAGGCCAACCCCCAAATAGTCATAGTCCATCCACTTCCTTGATTTGGAGGAGTGGATTGGTCCAAAATCATATGGCCTTCCCTTTCAGATGTTCTAACTAAAGCCTAGAGGAAATAATATAAATATTAAGAGGAGGTAGAGTAAGATGTTATTTTCACAACATCTGATGCATTCAAATTATATATTCATCATGGGTAGTGAATCTAAGAAGTAAGGTATCCCAATTACAAAAATTCAAGATCAATGAGCTCCCATTTATTTTTACCTTGTTTGATCCTCCAACTGGTAATATCCAAAGGGTGAAGAAGAGAAAACTAAAAGACAATAAGGTCACTTAGATCATCCTTGAAGACAGGCAAGAGGTGTTTTCCCTTACCAAAAGGTAGAACATATAACCAAGGAAATATTTGTATGAATAAAATCTATTATACCAAGCTCAAGAGAATAATGATGCCTTAGGTGTGATCCATGAGGGCACAAAACTAGATTAGAAGGAGCTAGAGGTAGAGGTGAAAGTGTTAGAGAAGGAATTGGAGCAACTCAAGGAAAATGCCAAGATGGTGCACATTCCCACTAGTATTGAAGCTAAAGTCTAGGAGGAAACTTCAAGATGTTATAACTCCTTGGAATCCATGGAGTTTATGAGGGCTGAGATGACCCCTCATGTGAGCTAGGCCAATCAATTGTTCAAATATCTGAGAGATGATAGTGAAAAATTGAAGATGTTAGTGGTCCATATAATCAACTCGCTATATAATCATATCAACCTAATGAATATGCTAGAGGCATCTAATAACTTAAATATAGTAGTCATTCGATAGGAGGAGGTGAATGATTGGTTATAAAAAATTGTGGCTTTAATCCCTAGATATCAAGCACATGAGGCTTAGGTAGTTCAAATTTTGCATGAGCTTAAGTTAACTAAGGTTAAAGACTCTATTGGTAAGTTGATTAGCAAAATCAATTTTGATAAGCTTATCTAAGAAGAGGCCAAAATGAGTTTAAATAAAGCTTGTAAGGTTTAATAATTGAGGAAATTGAGTCAAAATTAATCAAATCTTAGAAGAAGGTCACTAAAGTTGAGATCTTCAATAATAAATTTTAAATAAATAAGGATGAGCATACAAAGATCCTTGGATAGACAAAGAGAATCCATCAACCATCATTTCTAAATTTAGATATCATATGAAAGCATCATGGAGAGGTGTATAAAGTCTATTAAGATAAAAAGGTGAAGAAGAAGCACTCTTCTAGTAGTATAACTACATCTTTAGTTGCCACATCAACTTCTACACCAACCAAAGTACATGTGGCACTCTAAATGAGTAAGCCTTGATAGGCTAGAATCTTATGCATGTATAATTTTGTAATGGCCAATGTATTTAGATTTTGAGCAGCTAATTATAAATAATTATATTTTTATTTTATGTACATGCACACATTTCATAATTTTAGAAAAGGTTAATTTACTAATTTTAACTATTAATTCTCTTTCAGATGGTTTTAGACCATAGTTAGAGCTACATGTTCTAATTGACACTTATAACCACTTGCATGAACTTAGAGGATGAGGTGACTAATTCTCCAAGTTGATATATATAATTATAACCCCACTTAATTTTTAGGCTAGAATATTTTGGAATATAGAGAAATGAATAATTTTGATTGTTAGTAAAGTGTCCTAAGTATTTTCTTTCCAATTTCATGCAAATAGTTGTTATTTCCATGATTGTGTGATTTAATAATATTTAGTGTGCTATAGATATGAGTAGATTCTTGGTTTTTTGGTTGATATATTGATCTGAGATGTGCAATATCTATTGAAAGATTAATGGATGTATTGATTAATTTATTCAAGTCAATTGAATCATATTTTTGAATGTGTATTTATGCTTTCTTTGGTATATATTTATATGTGTGAAATAGATACCTCAGATAATTCATTTTCCCAAACTATAATCTCTTAATAAGGGTATGTCATATCTACCCTAAAAGGAGCAATCTTTTTTTGAGGCATGTGAATTTTTTGCATCCTTATTTCCTTAGACTTCCTAGCCATGTCTGACTACATGTGTGTTATTGTTGCTAGCAACATGCATAGGTTTGAGAAAGCATAGGTCTATTTAGAAACCAACTAGGGACATAATTCCCAAGAACTGTGGAGCTTTCTTTTTTGTCCTACCTTACCTTCTTTTTGAGTTTTTTATTAAGACCTACCCATTTTAGATTAGATATAATCCACCCATCTAAATCATGTAGAAGATTCACTCCATTAAAAGGCCATACCTCCATCCAAAAACCTTGTCAACAACCTACATGCCTTACCCCTATTCCACTAATAGGTTGAAATACATCGCATACCTACAACTCATGCCCTAGAGTGGATTTTACCTGCATTGAGATCTTAAAATGTTAGAGACTAGCTCATTTAGTTGTAGTGTGTATAAAACCCAAATCAACATCTCCTTAGCATGCATCTCCCAATATGGTAGGGAAACCAAATGGGCTACCAGGTGTGGTAATTAAAATTACCTAAGAAAATAGTAACATCATTATGGCTAAATCTAATAGGTTTATTTCCCTATCATCCTACTCTATCTCCTCATTCACTATAGTTAGACAAGTTAAATAGGCATCCATCATGCCCCCATAGGACATCCATATTATATTCTCTCTCCTAATAGTGTCCAACTATGGAACATGAGTAATTGTGTGTACTATATGATCATGCACCCATATTTTGACTCTAAGGAGATTGTCCTTTATCACATGAGGTAGCCCCACAAGTCTATACATGGGGAGCCTCTCATATATCCAAATAGAAAAAAGAATCATAAGACCCATAATATGATGTCACCATATCAATACACCATAAAAAAAATGTAATATATACATCTACATCATATCTCTCATATCATAAAAATTTCATTGATCTAGTCTAAAATGGGACATAATTATAATTTACATAGATATGACCCCATATGACTTATGACATAACACATTCATATTTATAATCTTAATAATGGAATTTTGGATATCCATAATTGTAAATAGACACACCTAAATTTATTTGTATGACGAACTTACACTCATCATACCAATTAGATTTATTAGTCCATTGGGATAACTCATGTCTATCAGCTACTTATTATGGCACACCAAATACCATTAGAGAGTCTATAAAAACCATTCCCTATATGCCATGTACATCCTCTATTATGATCTCTACCTCTATGATATTACCCTCAACCATCCATCTTAAGGTGTTTTTAATCCTCACCCATCACCCTAAAAACATCTAAGTGAGATATGCACTTAAAGGAACAAAATTTAGAGTAACAAGTTGTAATATATAGGTCAATGATAGCCTCTCTAGGAGATTTGGTGTGTGTGTGTGTGTGTGTGTGTGTGTCTATATATATATATATATATATATATATATATATATATATATGTTTGTGTGTGTGTATCATTGATGTTCCTCCATATTTTTATCCATGTCTAAAAAATATAAAACAATAATACCCAATTACATTTTATCCAATAAATTAGTAATTAAAATAAAAATTTAAATAATTTTATTCATTTTTCACAAAATGGTCCATAACTTATACTATACCTTTTATGTTTGAATTTTGTATTGTACCATCTAATAATATACTATATTATTTTTACTTAACTTGTATATGATAATGGATATACCCTATGCTATCAACCAACTTATTTAATTACTAAAATATCCATGCCATATGATATCAACAATCATATATTTCCTACATCAACTATACCCTACAATAACATCCATGGTTAACACTTCATATTCTATATCCACATACTTCAATACACTAGACATGCATGACTTATTCAATAGTATTAGCCATACCCTGTGGTATTAGTCATCATGAGATTTTTAAATACATTTTTTCATGCGTTTACTTAGGGAGATTGATGCATCAATAATTTATTACAAGATAATTTGTCAATAAATTGATAAAAGTAAAAAATATCAAGTGCATATTATTTTTGATATATGGAAGGATAACTAAGCTAGGTGTGTTTTATTTATAGGATCTCATACATACTAATCTCAAGTGTATATAATGAGCATGGCCCATAT